>JABFOX010002458.1:0-11410 GCA_022817665.1 Axea sp. ZL-2020 | reverse complement strand
CGCATGCACATTGTGGAGATTTAATATTGAAAATCATTATATAAGGAATTAATGCCGGCACCCGTTTTGTTAAATAATACTTGTATTATAGTCTCTTAATTCTAACATTATTACCTATATTAAATATTATGTATACTTTTGTGTATTTAATTTTCAATATAAATATTACATTTTTCATAAGATATTATTAATTTAAAAAAGTAATACAAACTAATATAAATAAATAATATAAACTTCCATCGATTAATTTCGTATCTAATGTTAATAAAATATATTTATCACAAATATTGTTTTAAAAGTATCAGTAAATAATATTTAATGAAAAGCAAACATTTCAGTATAAAAAGTATATGAAATTTAAATATATATACATTGAATATTAAAATCTAAATACTTCTTTTGGCATTTCATATATAGATTTTGGAGTTCCTCTTATTAATGAAATGAATTCTCCATCAATTAAAACAAAATCAGAAAATACAAGATCAAAAATATGTATAGCAAACGCTACAAAAAAACATCAAACCAATACGAAATATCAAATGGAACTGGAAGAATATCAAAACAAAGAAAACGAGAATCCACAGAAGGATCAGAACGTAATACAAAAAATAAATGAGCAACAGATTTATGAATCCGAAGAGGATGTTCTTTACGCTCAGGTGAATGCTCGACTAGAACCGGAAGGTGCTTCACGTGATACAGAAGATGAGGCCGATAAAGTTGCTGTACGAAATTCATCCTTTACGTCAATACCAACGTCGACAACTACGACTACGACTACAACTACAAGCAAACATATTTGCACAGACGATGAAAAATTTTATGGCTACTCTAATATAGGAATACCATATGACCCAAATTACATATACTCAGTACCTAAATCCATATCATCAAGTGACACATATCGAATGGTAAACAATAAACCACAAAACCCCGAAGAATTATACGCTGCTATTAATAAATCAGGATTAAGAAAAAAGGCAAAATTTCCTGTTCCAGAAGAAACGTGGGATGTTTCTGATTTAAAGAAAACTATTCGTCTCCAAAAGGTAATATTAATATTATGTTAATTTTTAAAAAATTATATTATGTCTAAATAATTTTAACTATTAACAAAAAATAAATATAGGTATTTCTATAAATGTAGAATAATTTTTTATCAAGAATAAGATTGTAGATAGAATGATAATTTAAATATAAATATAATATGAAGTCAATATGACACTCAGTATATTAAATATATTTCAATATAAGCGATATAATAAAATTATTGTTTGATAAATACTTATAATGTTGATTTTAACGTATAAATTATTCTGTTCAGTTCTCTATAAAACTCAGTATAAGATATTCATAATTATTTGATAAAAATAATGCTCATTTTGCACATATTACATACATTATAATTTTATTATTATAAATAAAATGACAGTTACTTGTTTCATTGGTAATTAAAATATACATTAATTCTTGTAATAATTGTAGTTTAAGAATTAAAAAAGAACCTGTAAATTTAGAATAAATAAAATATATTTCGTATTAGTTGAACAATAATACTTCTTATTGTTAGTTTAATCGTTATTCAGTCTTTTTAGTTTTTCAACTAATAATAATTTTAAATATTATATGTATTATTTATTATTTGCAATATTTTTAATTATTTACATAACTTTTTATACTTTTCTCATATTCTTCATTATTGAAACAAATACTGAACACTAAAAACTTTATTTTTATTTTTATGTGTCATTTGTCATAAGTTTTTTAAATTTTGCTCGTAATCTTTTGAAATGTCGTTCTTCTCTCGTTCACTCGTTTCTTATTGAAAAATTATTGTATACGAAATATCTTGCTCGTTATTTAATTCCAATTCTTTGGTGTATTACATTCATAAATCTTATTTTTTTAATTCAATATCATTATGCTGTAACTGTGTTTCTATTTTAATCAATAAATTTTGTCTCCGTGTCAAGCATTGGCAATTTTCTGCAAAACGTCTGTCGAAATAATACTTACCTTAATTCTGCCACTTTTTAATATTATAAAAGTAGTTGTTCTGAGTATATTGTAGTTAATATTGAATTAATCATAAATCGTTTATCCGTACTGACATATGACTCAGATTTTCTGCACGCATAGTGTACCTGTTTCTTCTTAACACATCATATATGATGACCCTAAAAAATGTATAATTTAATTTCTTAGCTATAATTATATAACATTTAAAATAAAAATTGTATAAACATATAAATTTGAAACAGTTGTATTATTAATATTTTATTTCAATGTGTTACAGTTAAATAAATACTTAATAAATAAAATTAAATACAAACATCAATATGTATTAATTAATGATTTAAATACGTTTATTTATAGGGCAAAACTTCCAGTTTACCGAATTATGGAACACCAAAACAGAATAGGAATTACCGTACGCCGAGCTTACCCCGTCGACTGGGCGTCAAAATTGGTACTCGAGCGATATACAGCAGCCTTTTGCAACGAGATCCCAGCCTTACCGACGACATAGAATCAATGTCTTTGAAATCTGATGCTGCATCGTCAATTCGATCAATATCCGCACAATCAACCGAGTCTCCTATACCGGAAGCTTATGTACTTAGTAAGTTTTATATTTTTGTACTCACTAATTAAAATAATTTTTTATATAATTTAAATATAAAAACGTATATGGAATTAGACTTCTAACATTAAATCAATTGTATTATAATTTATATCACTTTAAGCATTATTTTAATATTTTCATTTCTTCCAAGTATTTAAAATAAGTCAGACTTCAATCAAAGACAGACAATCAATCAATTATCATGTGATAAAATAAATCTAAATTATGGCAAATTAATTACATATATTTTGAACTGAATAAAATGTATCATTTCTATAGATGCAGATATACGAACAAATGATGAAACGTTTCGTGTAACAGACGATGAAACTCTGTCTTCATCACTAGCAGCACGATTGGAAGAGTTATCCTTTGCAGAAGAAAGGATTCTGCATACTATAAAATTAGAACGAGGTCATGGTGGAAGTATAGGATTGCAAGTAACGGAGGGTAACGATGGCGGGGTTTATGTTTCCGCAATTTCTGTCGGAGGATCAGCTGATATGTCAGGAAACGTGAATAAAGGTTAATATTATTGATATAAAGTCCAACAAATATAATATGCATTCTCTTTAAATAAAACAACTTAATTTGTTTATTCCAGGCGATCGAATTCTTGCAATCAACGGCCAGAGTTTGTTAAATCTTCGTTATGAAGAGTCGCTGAAATTGCTTCAGAGTTCTTCAAAAACAGTGGAATTAGTTCTATCACAATTACCAAAGGGAGACATTCGGGATATTGATATTGAAGAAATTAACTGTCAGGAGAATCGAGATCAAGAACCACTCGAAAATAATTATTTGAAGTAAGAGTTTTAATTATATGATTTAATCTAATACACGTTGAAAATTGTTCGTTGAAATTCTTGATCTTCTAAACTGTCTTTTCATTTACAATAATATTAGATACGACGTTTTCTCCGAAGCATCGAGTACTACGACGAAATGGCTTATGCAAAAAGCCCTTGATGTAGCTTCGGTACAAAATACATCGAGTGCCTATAGCAGTGCTGCTTCAAGTGCTATGGGGAACCACGTTGCAAACAATTCATATTTCACTGATGTAGTTAACGCAAACGCGTTAAATTCTGCAAGCATGTTGCTCAGTTTAGAAGATTTCGACGTCAGTAGAACAAGTCGACAAGTTTTTATATAAAACGTAAGTATAAAATATTTTTATAAAGAAATATATTTGTATAATGATTATTACATATATCATAACATTTTCACGTGTGCACGAAAATTCATTTTAATTTAATTTTAATTTAATTTCGTTCTTATCATATAAAAAATAACAAAATTAAAATAAAATCCCAAGTTAAATTCTATCAAATTTCAATGTAGTATTTGTTATTTAAGGTGTTATTCAATTAAATTAAATACTGGCGTTGAGTTGAACCATCTAGTAAACTAAAACCATTGAAAATGTATTTTCCTTAACTTTGTTATATGACGAAAATACAGTAACACTTTCATCACGTACGCAACTTGGCACATTATAAATTGATTCCATTGTATTTTCGAGACAAAGTTCATCATATTTCACTTAAAATAAATTTATGAGAATTGCCCGCAACGGACTCTTTTTATCATCGCTGCCAATGATGGCGGACTCTATTAAATTTCTTTCGGCAGCCATGTTTAGGTGGATGTGATCGTACATTATGTACGTGGAACCGCGGAAAATTCCTACACTCATTACGATTGCGCACAACCAACGACTAATCGAATTGTTTTCTATCCGTTTAACGAAGCCTTCCCCGAGTTTTCTGTGACTCAATTTGCTGCTCCTCGGTTTGTCAAATCATAATATGAATCATTCTGATCAAACGTTACAAACAGTTTTGTATTATTTAAATATCTACAATTATGTTCACGAAATTCATCGGATTTATCCTTCTCATAATTATACTGATTTTATTTTAAAATTTTATTTATATGGATAAAGCTATGAAATTACAAATATTTTCATATCTCATTAATATCAGTATTAACTGCAACGAGTTTGAAAATTTCTAAACCATTATATAACAAAATTTGTAAAAGTACTGAATTATAGTACTTGCATTTTTAATTTTTTTTGTGGGATATCAAAACATAATGAACTTAAGTTTAAGATAAATTTATAATTTTCCAGTACAATCATTATTATTAACCATTATCCTTGAATAATTTATCACACCTTAATTTCTCGATTTAAGCAATAAATATGAATATATATTAATGTTTATTTATGTATGTGTAACGTTTATCATTCAAAATTATTAATTAGTAACTAATGAAGAGTGTTAATTATATCACTTAATTCACCAAAATATTTATAATGTAATTTTATGTATTATATTTGATAATACGAAACATTTTATAATCTTCTGAAAGTAATAAATATTTTTGATGCCATTTATACTAAAAATTCTCATACATACAACTGAATTGTTCGCAAAAATACTGCTTTTGTACTGATTATATAATAATATTGAGTTAGACCACCTGTGTCACGTTATAAGCTTGAAAAGTAATTATTATTGATTATGTGATGGAGAGGGATGTTGGGCCGAATGTCATTTCTACGGAATCACTTCAGTACTTTACGGACGGTCTATCTTCGTGCTTAAATTTTACACTTCCGTGTTTTTTTTTTACTTTCACAGTGTTGGATTATTGGTAGCGTCATAAGTTCTAATTTATTATGAATAAAAGTAAGCACTAATTTCTATAATGGAATTACTACCATAATTTACGTTAGTTAAACAAAATCAGTAATGACAGTGAAGTGACTCAATTATTGATAATAATAGAAGGAATAAAAATCGGAGATCTTAATGAAATTTTACCGTAACAATAACACTAATAATTTTTTACTTTATTTTTTTATTTCAAAGACTATACTGCTTTCATAAATAAAAATCTCCAAAAAATTGTTCGAAATTGATTGAATATTTTAAAACCTCAAATTTAATTAATTTTATCCGAAATTTATAAAATATATGCATGCCATAAATGTATATAATGAAAGATAAATATAATAAGTGACTCTCTGCTTACTGACAGAAATTTTAATTTGTATTTAAAAAATAAAAATTATCGTGTCGTTTTTGATGGGTAGCCACATCACTACTGTAATTTTATATTTTGTGTCTCACATGAAAAAGCAATGTAATACACATAGAAATATAAATTGCCCTAGAAAATTTGCCTTGGGTTTATAAAAATGTAAAATATTAAATATATTTATTTTATTTCATTATATAATTTGTGGTCATTTTATACGTATATTTTGTTTTATGAGTATGCGAAAACATAATTCATTGGACTCATATCGAAATAGTGTAATTAACTTTGTGAAACATACAATACACAGAACAAATTATTCCATAAAAACATGCCAGATGGTCACGTAACTATTATACATTTACCATTGACCATTACTACGGACTTTATTTGTTTCTATATTTTATATCTTTTACAAATTACAATTTAAAATTAAAGTACACTTAAATTATTCACTTAAAATTAAATTTAATATCATTACATCAAGTGTATACGGTATTTGATGTACTTAAGTATTAAATCGTTCTGAATGAAAAATAAATTTGTATAATAAATTTATTTATTTGTTATTTTAAATAGTTATCGTATTTTTAAATAAAACTAATATAATTTTAGATATTATATAATATTAACAATTTACATATATAATAAACAACTCGTCGCGTGATCTTTTATACTCTTTATAACTTACATAATTATTTCATTCATATATTTTATAATTTAAATTGATGTTTTAAACATTTTTAATTAAATAAGATTTAATTTTATAAAACAATTACTTTGTTTTTCAGATAAACAAAATGTGATTTGAGTAAAGTAGCTGATTAAAATAATTAACATATTTTATTACTACTTTGTTTAAAATTTTCCGAGTACAAATATTACAAATAATGCTTGTTGCAAATAATGCAACAATTGATTATTACGACAAAAATATATGATACGTATTTTCTTATATTGGTATAATGCATAACATTATTGTTTAAATAAATTTAAATTTGTCGTACATAAAATCTATTATAAGATTAATAAAAAATATTAACTTTTTAAAAGAACGGAATGGGTTTCAGGTTTGCTCGAACCTGTAATTTTATTAAGAAAAGAGGTTGGAGGGGTTAGTTAATATTATTATAATAATTTTTAAATTTAATAAAATGTATAGAAATAAGATTTGTACAGATTCATACGTAATTCAAAAATAATTTATAAAATAATAAAACATAATTTTATAAAAGTAATTTTTTTTATTATATCTCAAATAATTTATTGTATATAATTATAAAAAGTTCAGTAATATACTTTTAAAAATGTATGTCTATTATAATGGATTTGGTAACTAAAAAATATATTGCTTATTAATATTTTGTTTTAGATGAAGTCGCTTCTGACGCACCGCCAATTCCGCCACGTCGTAAAAAGCGTAAAAGTGAATTACAAACAACGCCGAAAGAAAATCAAAATCGAAACGTAGAACATCGCATTCGTAAAACGAGGTTACCACCTCCGTTGCCACCACCCCCTCCGGCACCTCGAATGCGAAAAAGTTCAATAGACGAATTGTATTCGACATCAAATACCCTTAATGAAGACACAGAAACTGGTTTCCAATCACTTCCTGATATATCTAAAGATGATAATGTTCATGAAATGTCTAAAACAGAATCAAAAATTGATGACCTTGGAAATCAAAATGGCACTAAAAACAGTGAGCAAACTCAATTACCACCAGAATTTAAACATCGACAAAACGAATGTCCTTTGTACTTTACCTTTCAAGATTTCCAATGTGTCATGGCTGAAGCACTGAGCATGCAATTTCGAATTGATGAGTCTCACGAGAAATTATCTATCACTGAAGTAACCTCTGACAATGATGTTCTTCATACACAGTCTTCAGAAGATCTTGACAATAATGACGAGGAAGAACAAGTAAAATTTCGAGTCATTACTACCAATGTACCTTTTGAAAAATGTTTGGGTAATTGGAACGGTTCTTATGATAACAATGAATTTGAAGAACAACACGATTCTTTTATTTTTGATGATTATATCGATAGAAGTAAACGCATTAACGCTCGATCAGAACTGTTTACTGCAACGGATTTTCTACAACCAGAAGTAAAAGTACGATCAGCCCCTAAAGTAAAGTTTGCTATTGATACTCCTGAGAAAAAAAATATCTTAAAGCTAAATGATGAATCCAATGAAGCAAACACAATCCAACTCCCAGCAATAGAAGTTACAAATTTCGATGATGTTTCATCAGATCAAATTGATGATACATCTTCTGTTGAAACATCTAGTCCTGATGAAAATAACCATACAATTACCGTAAAAGCTTGTATAGAGACACATCCAAATACTTGGAATATGTCTGAGAACATCGAAGTAGTGTTAGAGAAAAGAAAAATGTATGCAACGTCTTTATCAGGAGATATATCAGATTGGTACGATTCTGTTGACGACCCAACAAATTTAGAAGCAGAAATAAATAATTCTGAGCCAGAAATATCCACGGTACAAGTAGAAAATAACAATCAAACGGTTAATTCGAATGCAAGTTTGCCGGTAAATGAACTACGCGATGAATTTGTAGAAAAAAACTTCAATGAAAAAAAAGTTACAAATTGTCAAGTGGTGGCAATTCATCCAAAGGCGATGCACTCTAATTCAGATTCAAATCAAGAAACAGACTCAAGAATCTTAAAAGCGACAAGCGAGTCTAAAAGCATTGTGTTAAATGAGCTGTTGAGTAATTTCGGCGCAATGAAACTGAAACCGGTGCAAAATAAGGAGCATCGATCCGACGAAAAGACTGACAACAGACTCAACGCTGCGGTCGAAACCAGTGTTAATAAGTGTGCCATAGTTAGTAATCCCATAACGAGCCAATATAACATTAATGACAATAATGCCATGACACCTGTAGTTATAAGCAGAGATCGACCCCAGCGCGAAGTCTTACCGATAACCCCCGGTAGTGTTAGGAGCCGTATTAAGTATTACGAGGTTCAAAATAAAAGTGGACATTGTTTTAAAGATAACAATAGTGTTCCAGTAAATAAGAAAATATCTCAATTTGAAAGAAAAATCAGTTTGGAACAAAAAACAGTAGTTGGTGTAAAAAAATCCGATGATAATATTACAACAGATCCAAGCACTATTAATAATGCAGTGCCAAGACAGTCGTGTGTTAAACGGAAAACTTCCAGTCCGAAGTCTGAATCCAGAAAAACCGTGCAATTTAATAGTGGGTGTACAATATATACTATGCAGAATATTTCTGATGAAAAGTCGATAATCCCTACATCTCATGAAATTAAGAAATGTATTACAAAGAGGAAAGCACCACGAGCACCAAATGAAATCAATGATGGTTCAAAGACTTCCAAATCAGAAAACAAAACACTTCATGTACAGGTAAATACTACTTAATTTTGATTCATTAATTTTAACTTATTATTTTATTTCACTTTATTATTATTATTACTATCTATATCATCATTATCATCATCATTAACAAAATATTAACATTATTAGAACGAGTTAAAAAAGAAAAATTACTTTGGCCGAATTTTGCAACTTCGTAGTTAAAAAAGTTTTTAAGAGCCTAACTCCCGATTTACTCCGAATGAAAATATTTATTGTCCACTAAATCAACAACTGTCTTATTATGTTATAAATTTTCAGTAGATTTACACTTAATTTATATTTTGGTAAAATTTCATAAAAATTATTTACAAAAACTTATTAAATATGTATTTAAAAATCATAATTTATGGTTGCGGTAATATATATTTAGTTTTTATATTAAAATGAATGTATTACAAAATATTGTATTCAATATAAATTGAGAATATGTCTTAAAAGCAAACAATTTTCACATTAATAATACAAACTAAAATATAAAAAAGTAATCTAATTTAGTTTTTAAATATAAAAAGCAAAGTAAATAATATTTAAAATTAATATTTGTAATAACAGAATTATTAATTTTTTAGATATTTTGTCATTATAATTTTTAAAATAATTTGCAGTGTATTTTTGAATTTATTAATTTCATTATAATTGTAATTTTTAGTTGTACAATTGTACTTTTTCGTGTTTTGTTTTTTCATATACTATGAATGTATGAAATAAAAGAAATTACCTCTTCGACAGAGCATATCTTCATAGCAAATTAATTAGGTCCTTAAACTAAACAAAAATTTTATTAAAATTGATTAAACTAACTCAGCAAATTAATTTTGTTCAAATGTAATTCATTTAATGCTAGCATAAAATTTATTTTAATTAAAATAAATTTAAGCTCTTTTTGAATTTGATACTTAAAAAATTCTCATTTCAGAATTTGTTTTACAATTTCACTACACTTCTAAATTTTTACAATTTACGTGGAATTGTTTTATTCAATAAATTCTTTTATTACAAAGCTCTTAGTATTCCATTACAACTTAAATAAATAGTTTTAAAAACCAAATGAAAAAATTGGTTTTAATTAAAGCAAAAATAAAGAAAAATACATGTTAGTTTCAGGAAAAAGAAACCCATTATTTTTAAGTTTATTTCAAGTCTCTAACGTTGTTCAAATTATCCGGTTTAGATCAAATATGTACCATTTCGTTTTATAATTTATTACTATTTTAAAGTTAACTTCATAATGGCCCTCTCATAAAAGCTCTGGTTCCAGTTAACGAAAAACTCGACTAAACAATTTTCTCAATCATCCCTTGATGCCAGTTTCTTATCACTGCGGAAGTTTTTCAATAATAAAAAACATGGTAATCGATCGATACCAAGTCCAGATTATAAGGTGAATGTAACAAAACTTCCCAATCAAACTCTCGAAGTTTTTGGCGAGTCACTATAGACCTGTATGATCGGATGTACTCCTGATGAAACGTAATACCTTTCCTGTTGGTCAATTCTGGCTGCTTCTGGTCAATCGCTAACTTCAAACGGACCAATTCTTGATAAGACAATCGAATAGAAGTCCCAATTTAGTGTTTACCCGTATGGAAGCAGCTCATAATAGATGATTTCTTTGCAGTCCCAGCAAATGCTGTTTGAACCACTTCACCGCGCTTTGACCACGATCGTTTTCGCAGAACGTCGTATGTGATCCATTTCTCATCCCAATCGTCATTCGTTTAAGAAATGGATCGATTTCGTTTCGTTGAGTTAAGAATTTGCAGATGGAAATTCGATCCATCATGTTTTTTTGCTTCAATTCGTGTGCCATTCAAGCACCGAACTGTTTTTTGAATCCAGCTTTATGCAAATGCTTAAAACTGTTTTTTGACCAAACGGAATCGACAAAACCAAAATTGAGCATAATTGGCTGTGACATTATCGGGACCATAAATACCATTCACAATTGCAATCGCTTGGCTTTGTTTGATTAATATTTTACGAAATATATGTCACTACAACCAACAAAAAAATAATGGATTACTTTTTCCTCGACTAATATCTTAATTCACTAGGTTTCGTAGATTTAAATAAATGGATTCAAACTGCTTGATAAACAGAGTTCGTATTTACTTGTTAAATATTTGAAGTAAGGTAATATAACTACAAGTTGTTCAAAACCATTGTTTTGATTTAAGAAAACACGTGTATAAAAATAATTCAACAAAATGTAACTAATTTAATTTATATCTTTTATTTGTGTTGCCCTTGAAAAGGGATTAAAACGATCCAAAAAGTTGGACCAATTTTAATAATTAT
>JABFOX010002457.1:0-11411 GCA_022817665.1 Axea sp. ZL-2020 | reverse complement strand
AGGAAAATAAAGTGTACATAAAATAAAAAAAATATAAAAAAAAAAAAAAAAAATGATAAATTAATTAACATTAAAATATAAAGAAAGTGTAAAAAAATATACATACACTGTAACTACTGTAATCAAGAACTTATTTATATATGAAATTAAACTCGTTATAAGAAATTAAACAAAATAACTTTTAATGATAACACGAAGTCCCAAATATGCGATGAACATGAATACGAAACAAAGATTTTGAACATTTTTACCTACAGATAAAAGTTAGTTTGCTTTTATAGAAAGCAAAAAAAAAATAATAAAATATCACTGTTTGGTGTTGAAATACATTTAGAAATATCACACTTTGTGGTGTATATACACCAGTGATTGATGTCAAAATGTCAACGACTCGTGTCTAAACAGCACAAAATAAGTTTATCTCTATTGCTTTTTTTTTGTTTTCACACCAATCGGTGGAGTTTTGTTTTCTGCGTGTATTAAAATTATATCATATATGACAATAAGGAATGATTATTTATAAGATATCTAATATATGAACGATTAATCGTAAAGTACAAATCAAATAAGTTATTTAAATATCTTATTCAATATTTATATATAAAATGTCATAATCGACTGTCAGTTACTGTTATTCTTTCATAATTTGTATACTTTACATAGTTAAATATATGTAAACTAATATTAAATAAATAAATTTGTTAATAATATTTATTTTAAGCAATGAGATTCATTAATTAATGGTATATCACTTGATTTTCTTCTACATTTAAATTATTTATAATTAGCTGAAATACACCGAATATTGTAGACGTGTTTTTAATTTTAATTACCTGTAATTACACACAATTTGAAATTCTGTACAAATAATGACAAGTTACATTAATAATATGAATGATAAAATAATGTGGAACTTCCAAGGAAGTATATTCCAAATGTCTTATATATAATGAAAAACAATTTTATAAATTGTTAATGCACAAATACAAATAAACAAACAACATGACATTTTATTGTAAGCAAATGATTTATAAATGAACATTTTTATGTTTAGTATACTTTTATAGTTAATATTTTTTACAACTATTAAATATGGAAATTAAAGAATAAATTTAAATATAATAGACTTAGCAAATAATTTAAAAATATCATGTATCGTATATTTTATATTATGAATTAACATTTTAATCAATGAAATAAGAAGATTAAAATATTTATAACATATTCATATTTATAAATAGCTCGATTTATTAATCAGTAATTAATGCAATTTTGATTCAAATTTCTTGTACTTTATTTTCAAATTATAAAAATCATATTTGTATCACTTGAATATTTCATAGGTTTAATTAATAACTTTTACTTAAGGCAATAAGAATTCAAATAAATTATTATAATAATTAAATGCATACTGAATTTTATACAAATTAAATAAATCTGATAAAGCATGTTGTTAAAGGATATATATGTATATCCTCTAACGATTTTGCAGTAGAGCACATCAATGTAATTTACCTAATTATATTTACTTTAATTAAGTAAAAAATAAATACTATTTAATTTTGCATTTTTGTATACAATTCAGTTTTTTATCAAAACCAATATCATTTTTTATAAAGTAAATTGCGTTATTATCAGCTAACATTAATTATTGTTACTTTTTTTATTCACAAATATTTCAAATAATTAGTAATGAGTTATTGTAAATTCTATTTATTTTAATTATTAAGCACAAGTTGTATAATTAAATGATGCTCGGCTTTTTATTTGTTTTGTTTAATTTTATTATAAGTTGTGTACGATAAAATTAATAAATATTCACGTTACATTTAATTTAATTTTAAAAGAGAATGTTCATGCAAATCTTTAAATAAAAACCACGTATTTTTTATTCAATATTTCTATATTCCTATACTCAATCTAATTCAATATTTTACTAAATGGTATTTAATAAATTTATTACAGTGCATATTAAAATAATTCTTCTTTCACGCTATAAAATAAAACCCACTAGTGTTTTAAAATTCTGTAAAGGGAGTTGCGTACTTCGTTTAGTAATCTAACAAAAGAAATGTTTTAGTGACAACAAACGAATAATTTAATTCTATGGTAAAATTAAAACTAACAAACTATTAATTTGAAATTTTTTATGATTGTTTGATTACGAGTTAAATAAAATGTAATATATTGAAGAAAATATCAACTTTAAACTACCTCAAAAGTTTAAATGTTAATAACAATAATTCCTATGCTTCAGGAAAGTTACACATTTTTAGCATAATTTTTATGTATAATACCAAGTATATAATATACTTAAAGGAATATCATAAATGAAATAGATATCCTGAGAATATCATTACATTTTTTTCTCTAGATAAATTAATATGAAATTCCTACGACTAAACTTCGAATATTTAATTATGTACTATGAATTTATTTTCAATTTGTAAACGTATGTTATATACGTTTAATATATTCATATTTGTAATTCATTTAATAATTTTTTTTATTTATTCTAATAAGTATTAAATATAATTATATATAAATTATAAAAAATATAACAAATCTAGCAATTACTTAAATATTTCTGTAAGTGATTTATTGATTAAATATTAATTTCATAATGCAATATGAATTTTTTGAAACGTGCATTTGATTTTCACTGAACTTTTTATAACACCACAATAATTATAATAAAAATATATTCACTTCAATATTTTTCAAAATATTCCATTATTAGCTTTGTAATAATGTTAAAGTTTAGTCTATGAATTTAAATGTTAATATAACAAAAGTACAATTTTAAATACTCGAACGTGAGAGTAATGCTCAAATTTGTTACTTCTTTTGATTGAATCGCTTTAAGATGCCGATTGCTCGTTATTTCTCTTTTAGTTGCTGTTATTAGTCTTTTTGTATATTTTGTGGTTCGTTTTGTGTCGTTTGGGTTGGCTCCTCCTCATTTTAGCGTAGACGTATAAAAATGGAAGATCGTGCATCTTTGCTCGAAACGCCATTCACGTAATTGCGAAAGCGTCTAGTTGCGAAATGAAACTGGGAATCTAACGGGTAAGAGAAAGAGAATAAAGAAACGGGAAGAGAAAAGAGAGGGGAGGGGATGAGAGAGGGAGAGAGAGAGAGAGAAAGGGTGTGAGAGGGTGTGAGAGAAATAGTATGAAAGAGAAGGAGCGTAAGAACGAACGGTCTCAACATCTATTATCCACTGTCCGCTCAAAGGCGTAGAGAAGGTCCCAACGAGTTCTGGTTATTCTGGTCACGGTTCCCCGTTACGAATTCCGGTGAGTTCCGGTCACGGAACTGCACAGGAATCGGCGTCGCCGCCGCCTCTTCATATGATTAGACACCGAAAGGATTTCGAGCACAATATCGGAATGCTACCAAGACGAAGCTCCGACGTTGTTTCGGCTCTATCGGATGCCCGACTAACGGTATCTCCCGAACTACGTAGCCCAAGGCGTTCGGACTTTGGCCCGCAACCCGGTACGTCTTCATATTTCATACACCAAACCTCTCCTCGTCGTTTGCACTGTTCACATTCTCGAAATTGCACTTTCCCAATAAATTCTCTTGTTTAGGAGCACAACCTACATAATGCATTTTCACCAAACTAGTTATTCTATCTATTAGCTGCAGATTGTTAACTACATACTGTTAAACATTTTTACGAGTTCGAAACTTGTTAATGTGCAATTTTTATATTGATTTCAAAAATTCATATTTGTATATAAAGTAATAGTTGTTTCTACATGTACTTTTTTCTTTCTTTTTGAGTTCAATTTTTGACATTTATTCATATTTTTTATTATTTTAAACATACTTTATAAGTCTAACTTTTATCTATCTCGGCATTTTTATTTTTATTGTGCAGTTATTATATTGCTGACTTCAGCTACGAATTGTATACAAAGGGAAAGATGACAAGAATAAATATTTTACAAGAATATTTTATGATCATGGATACTGACATTAAAAATGTACAAATATTTGGCTTTTGTTTTATTATTGTATCCTTTTTATAGTATAGATTGCTTTTTATTCAATTGAAGAATCGAGAAGATTTATTCGATGATTAAAAAAATATTCATTATGTAAATACAAGGAAACGGCTTGATGTGTAATTACAGAATGTTGCAAGATTAGTGAAGTTCTCTTTAGATTTAGTGAAATGTTTGTAAAAGATAATTCAGATGTAATATATTTTTAAGAAAAATATGTTGATAAACAACAATGTACATTTTTAAATCCTTCTTTAATACTTTGTAATTAAAATTTATCAAAATATACTTTTAATTTATTTATTCATTCATAACTTGAATATTTAATAAAAGAATCAAACGATAAACATGATTTTCGTGAAAACAAAAATAAGTAAATAAAATTTCTTAAATTCGGTGCAGCTAAAACATGAATTTAAATGTATAAATTTTAAAAATATTATCTACCAACAAATATATTGAAAAAAAAAAGTTCAAATTATTTATTGGATAAAACTGTAATTCAGTAGAATAAAATTTTGGCAAGTAGAAGATTGTATCAACTGAACATAACAGTAGAATAAATATTCAGCAGAAAATTGTTGTAATTGCAATATAGCAGTTCCTTAAACTATTTTTGATTAATTTCGCTGTATTTTAAAAAGAAATGATTGGCGTATAAAAAAAATCTGAATTTAAATATAAAGTGCATTGTAAAAATTACGTGCAATATTTAACCAGTCATTATACAGGGATATTAATTAACAATTATAAAATTACATAAATATTAATCTCGTTTAAAAGTAATAAGATTAATCAATTATGTCCGTGATTACTTATTTAATTGATAAACATGATACATAATTATTCATGTAATGCTACATATTTTTCATTCATACATGTATTGATGAAGTAAAAAAATATTCTTTATTAGATTTCAATTACAGTTTATTATCTTATTTAAAGAACATTACATATGCAATCTGTAATACGAGCTGTATTACGAGATATGAATAATATAGCGAAATCTGACAAGTATTCAGTTTTGTAATTTTCTATCGTTTTTTGTATATTTATTATTATTTTTAGTGACATAATAATTCATACAGATTTATGCAATCTTCGTAACAATTTTTCCTATTATGTGGGCTTTCAAATTCAGAAGTTTTCTATAATGTATTCATTCTTATTTATTCATTCTTATTTATTTATTCTTATTTATTTATTTATTTGTGTGTGTGTGTGTTTTTAATACACATTAAAACAAATATTACTTTTCAATAGTGTAAAAACGAAGTATTTTTTAATAAAGTATAAATATAAATATGACAATTTTTAAAATTAAATTTCATGTTCTGTAATATAAAATATTTTATCGTAATAATATAATGTACATCAATTTTCGTATTATGTTTTTTATTTATAAATTATTTTATGTATTTATATCTTGCAAGTAAAAATTAAACAGCTGTCAATATTTTATAGTTTAAGATTCATAAGTAAAAATGAATTATTTATCAAATAACAGTCATATATTTTTTAAAGTAAAAACAAAAATTTAATTTTGTTCGTCACTATTGCTAGTTTTACTTTCTATTCTTTTATTAATGTTTATATACAGATGGATGAATAAATATATACTTAAAGTTATAAAATTATTATGAAATAAATTGTGACTGCTTTCTAAATATAAGGTTAAATTGAAGAATTCAAACTTTTGGATTTTAAATGAATAATGAATAATATGTGATAATAATAAATGAATAATATCGATGTAGAAGTATTTTGTGTTTTTAGAACTATTCGATTTTACCGTTTGTAAATTTTCCTTGGTATGAATTTTTTGGTATACAACATTTGAAATTTTATTTACATATATATTAAAATTTCATATTAACAGCATTCTCATTATAATAAATTGCAGACAATAATAGTTTTTTAAACATTATTTTTAAGGATTATTTTTTAAACGGAATGCTTTTTTAAATTATATAAATTTTATTTGTCTGTCAAAATGCTATGAAACATTGTTATTATTTGATCAAGTAAAAGAGATAACATTTCACATCATAGAGTAATCCAAGATTTTGTTGGCACATTGTCAAGTAGATTTGATAATACATTGGCAAATGCTTAAGTTTTTCAATATATTCCGCCCAATTTTACTGTTTAATATAACCAGTTGATTCATGGTATATGATTTAACAATTTGTTTGATTGCATGAGCAAAGTGAGATGTAATAAATTTATCTAGAATGATTTATAAACAGTGTTTCACAAATTGTACCGTAACGTTGTTAATAATTATAATTTTACATTTATTTGTAAATGGATTTTATGTCGCAATAAACGAATTCATTCAACACCGGACTAATGATGTACCAAATTAAATTAGTTACATTTTTATTAGTACCCATATTACACCGTTTATGATTAAAATGTATATCATATATAAATATATTTAAAAAAGTAAATTATTTTTACAGCATTTTTGTTTTATTTTATATATTTTATTGATCTCGTGTAAAGATATAAATATCATTCATTTAAAAAAAAGTTTTTATTTAACAATAAGCAATGAAAAAATATTTATCAACCAAACTAACTTTAATCACGAACAAAACTGTACATATAATAATTTACTACATTCGATTATTGAATAAAGAGAGATGTATTATTTTAATATTATTGAAGTCTGAACATGAATTACCATTTGTTAAATTTTACTTAATAATTATTGAATTAATTTTATATGTCCCAACTACGTATAAGAAAACAAAATGATTTTATGAATAAATTCTGAAATTTGTGTGATCACTGAACAAAATTTTATTGATTAGTTCAAATTGTAATAATCGATATTATTTTTTTTTTAGTAATTAATTAAAAAAGTATTTTAAAATGTTATTTATATATTTAATATATTTCATGGTTTTGATGATAAATAATGTCATAGCTCAAAATGATCTTTGTCAAATTTAAAAATGGTTCATTTGAAGTATTTTCTGTTTATCTTTTTCACAAAAAAGTCCTTTTTAAGTTAAATAGGATTGTGTTTATGTATATACGTATTTTTTTAGATTAATGCGACGATCATTACACCAGGAAATAAGCTTTGAAGCTTTTTATACAAACCCTTAAAAAAATTCCAAAAGAAGTTATTAACAACCTATATTAATTTTGTAGCTAAAATTTCAAACAATTAATTAAACAATTAATTAAATCATCTTATAATTTGACAGATTAGTTTCTTATGTATTAATATTACAATTACGAATCAAACCATGCTTTAGTTTTATTTTATTATTTATTACATTTAGCGTTATAAATCAAATTATACCACATGTTTCAAACGATGAACAAATAGAAGACCATGCGTCAGTTGTATATAAATTAAACAAAATTACTTATTGTGATACAAAATTAAAATAATGCAAACTAATGTTCAGTTAGTGAACAAAGAAACTATAATAATTTCGATTGTATAGAACTGTCTTTGTATGAATATTTGATTATCTTTCGGAAGGTTCTATAAATTATATTCTATTGTTTGTGTGAAAATACGATGTGTAGTATTTATGAAAATAGATAGTGTTGATTATGCGTTGAAATAATGTACAATTTATTTAATTTTGTTTATTTAATGGAACTTCTGTTAGCTTATTTATAATATTTGTAATACACTATTTTTAGATTAGTTATTATATAATAACTTATATATAATATTATAATTTATTTATGTACATGTATAATTTCTGTTATATATTATTACATTATTAATTTTAAGGATTTAAATCCTTTATATATTATTCATTCTAACAAATAGTGGTTTTCTTTATTAATCGATTTTACACACGTGTCAGTAAAATCGGTCCATAAAGAAAAAATACATTTTTAATATTTAAATACTGACATAAAAATCCTTTAGAAAATTAAAATTACTTATTCTCGCTAATGCTGTAAAAAAAGAGATTTTTTATTTGAAATACATTCCATATGATAATTTACTCATATACACGTGCACTCGCTTGTATGAGTATATATATTTTTTCTCCATTAAACATTAGAATCATTCTAAAAGTAAGTTTAAATTTAGCAATACTTACGATTATTAAGCATAATTTATAAGGCTAATAAATAAGAAATATTATTTTTTTATTGGTATTATTATTATTATTATTATTTTTTTTTTATTAATGAATCACTTATATAATTCATATGACGGCTTTTATGAAAATTATTCACATTTTCATTATAATTTCGAACAGAAAATCATACAGCTTTTTCATGAAACAAAATATCAGGATTTTATATTTTTCGAGTTTGGAGAGTCTGTGCACTGAACCTTAAATAGATTAATATGAATTAAAACATTACAGTTCGAAGCGAAGGTCTTTCTTATGGCTCAAACGTGAATCACATTTGTAGTTACAATTGTCATATTTGAACGTGATCTTAATAGCCTAAGTTGAATTAATACCCGATTTGGATTTCAATATATTCCAAACTTCACTTTTTCTGTTTTCGAGCAATATTTGATCAATTGACAATAGTTGTTTCAAAATTGATAATTTAGCAAATTATGTACTTTTAAATTAAATTTTTTGCAGCACTTTATGAACGTTTACAATCCACAATTGTGAAATTTCTATTGTATATTCTGCAGTAAGGGTAAAAAAGGATGTTAAACGATTGTGCGTTGACATAACAAGCCGAAGGCAAAAACTTGTCATCACACAAGCTAAGAATCCTTTTCTAGTTCATATTACACACAATATTTTTTTAATAAGCATAAAAAAGAGCGTATAATAAGCGTTACACTTGTCACACTAAAGAAAGGGCGAACTAATAATATTTTTAATACAATTATAACAGAAAACAGTTTACGACTTACATTTTAAGTTTCATGCTTTATCCAGTATTGATTTATATATAAAATCTTTTAAAGAATTTTAATACATTTCTCGAAAAATCAATATTTATTATAATACAGAAATGCAATCAAAATATAAAAAGATCTAGATCGATTTTTCTTGTGGATTTCTCTTTCACGTAACTTGAAAAGCAGAGAACTGACTTTGTTTATACTACGTTAATATTTTAATTATGTATAATATTCAATACATAAATCGTGTAAAATTACCATTAACTACTATTTTTATATTTTAAGATCCAAATTACAAAAAAATGGTTTACTTTTTTATTAGTATGAATTAATATACATATAGAATTATTAGTTTCTATTGGTTAACTAGTTTGAAGTAGTTATATGTAGTATTCACAAATAAATGACATTTTTGTACTTTTACTAAATCACATTTTTTTTATTAATATTGTTAATTTTTAATTTTTTGTGTTTATATTTACAATATTAATATTTTTTTTATATATAATATTATATATAAATATATATAGGTATTAAATGCAAGATTGCGAGCAACCCGTAAAATCTAGAATACCAGGAACCATCATAGATTTTAATATTTCTGGATAAATCAGGGAAAAGTCAGGGAATTTTTATAAAAAACAGGAAAATTTATACTCTAAGCCTATTTTTAAACATATAAAAATATTTCTGAGTCTAATTTTATTAGAATTCATCAAATATATCAATATAGAGCACACATGTAAATATATATTATGTTTAAAAATATGATACTTAATAATAAATTAGTAAAATTCTTTGAATATCAGAATAAAATATTAATTAATAAACGTATAAAGAAAATGTTTTTGGTAGCTTGTAATGCTTCTGGAAGGTATAAAGAAGCGAAACTGAAGCAACAAGAACAAGAGAATAAACAGGATTTCTGAAATATCATGAAAAATATCAATGAAAATCGGAATATTATGAAAAAGAAAAATGGTTTACAAATTCAAGAATTGGAATCAAAGAAAAAAACTGCTTCAGGACGTTCGAAAAAAAAAAGAAAAATACATGTATTCAATGAAAAATTAGATATTTTGAAGAAAATATAAATTTAATTTTCTATGATTATTCAATTTCACTCCGCATTACAAGTAAATTTTAGCATATTCAAATATAATATATACTATTGATATGCTATATTAATATATAATATATATATTATATATTCAAAAAATATTTATTGAACACTATATGTTTAGTGTAATTTATTACAAGTTATATATCTGAATAGTGTAACTTGTTCCATGTTAATATATTTTTAAATTATATGTAAAATATGTATTGTATTTATTTTTAGATTATTAAATTTATAGTAATTGAAATTAAAGTAATTTTTTTCTGATTAGCTGGAAAAAAACAAACTTAAAATTAAATTACATAAATAACCTGATGAATATGTAAATAAATAAAATTAAAATTTCATACACGATATACTTATATTTTCATCATCACAGTGAAGTCTTGTACAAATTTTGCAGTATCTAAAAAAAAATACTGTGTCCAGAAGAAATTTAATATAAATAATTTTTGTTTAGTCATGGGATTTTGGATAAATAATGTGAAAGTCTTGGAAAAGTAAGGGAATTTTATAATATTAATTTGCTCGCAACTCCGTAAAACTTGGATTTTCATAAGAACATGATATTTGTAATGATATTAATACAGAAAATGTATACATAAAGAATACAGATAAAATTTTAAGAAATGTTTTGGTACATTTATATATTTCAATATAATTTTGAAATATTAATAAATTTATGAATTGTTACTGTATTTAAATAACAAATAATTTTTAATATCATATTAAATTATTTTACATTAAACACTTTTACTAAGATTTTCAAATTTCTAAAATTTGTAGTTAAAGTGAAAATTGTAATTAACAAATATTTGTGTAAATAGAATTCATATATAAATAGAATTCATATATGAATTCTATTTATATATTCAAGTTTGTAAATAAAATGATTAGATACCTGTTGAAATGCAAGAAATATATTTCTTTCTAATACAAAATAAATTTATTTTTATAGACTATTACACTAAATTTAATTTAAAAGAACATTTTAATCTCTTTTGTTTCCTTTCTGACACCAGTTTAAGGTGCTACTTTATAAGGAAAACTAAAAATCTACCTTTTAGTGTAATATTTTTGACCGAATCAAAATTATTGAGCAGTATTTCAACGGACTTTTTTAATTATGAAGTCAGTGTTCCAAGTTCTATTTGGAATTCGACCAGACCTCCAAACGCACATTAATAATTTTGACAATTAAATGATATCAATTTCTACTAAAGTAATTTCTCACAGTGCGACTGTAGAATGTTCAAATTCATTGCCTTAAACGGTATTTTAATTTAGTTAAAGATATTTATTTCAAACTAAATTTCGTGACTTTTTATTTGAAAGTACTCTTTGACTTAAAATATGTTTAAAATTTTGTTGTATGCATTTTATTTAAATTCTGTAAATGCAATATACAAAT
>JABFOX010002456.1:0-11411 GCA_022817665.1 Axea sp. ZL-2020 | reverse complement strand
GGGGCGGGTTAGGCGGTGGCCAACGGGGGTGCAACCGGCGGGGGTCAGTTTAAGGCAGAGGAAGACGATAATTTGATTAATAAATTATCGATCCGCGTCAGCAGGACGAAGTTAAAAGATACGATTGAGGAGACTAGATGCACGATCCAAGCCAGACACAATCTGTTTGTTATTATATCTTAACGTTAAGTACGCGGCTCCTTTGCGGATCGTTCTTGTCAAAATCTGCCGCTCCACGCACACGATGCGCATTTCCACACACACGATCTAGAAGCAGCTCTACGAAACTTTTAACTCGCACGATTACTTTAACACTCTTCATCGTTTCTTCCTTTTTTCCTTATTAGTGTTCGTCGCTCGTTCCGCGAAATGTTTCTCAATTTCTGTACTTCTTTTCTCACGAGTTTGTCGCTCCCTTTACACGTGGACAGAAAATTTCCCTACTTCATTGAATATCTTACACGTTAGTTCTTTACATGCAACAGTAAGTTTATTGTATAAAAACAAAGATGTTTTGCTACATTTCGTAGGATTTTCAAGCGTCTGAACATCGTCTGCAATGTTTGACTACGATTATTTCATTATTTTCGTTTCTTTTTACAAAAGGTTCAGCACAAAATCAACTTTTGCTTTTTAATCCAAAATGAAATTTCTTTATTCATTTATTTATTTATCTCAGAGTTACATTATTAACCCTATGGAAAACATTTTAAAAACTTGCACTCGTTGCACAAATTGAAAGCTCTTGTTTTGTTTTATAAAAACACTGTCTCCACGTTTACTTGTATTAAACGAATTTTGATTTCGTTTTTAAAATGTTTCCATCACTTGAAACAGTTGCGTAAATTACTTTACGACCTTTATTTCTACTACTGACATGATAATTAGAAAAAAAGTGACTTTATTTCAGTTATTGGTAGTATTACCTCTACGCAAATTTGGTGTTCTGTTCACGTTTACACTATTACACTGTGAAATCAACGAACATTCAATCATTGCCAGTAGTACCATCGGCCTCAACTTAAAGCAGGGTTATCACTGATTCGATTGATAAAAACTGTTTTGTACAATCTTTACAAATATAATGTATAAAATGATATAATAAATACAAAGTGTTTCGCATGAAATTATATAAATTCTAGCTCAACGTTAATAAATAATTTCAACAAATGCCTTACTGTACAAAAATTTATTAATGATTTATCAAATGATTTTTATAATGAAAAAATATTGCATTATAAAATAAATATTTACAACATTAAAATTTTGTCATTAAATAAAAGTCAATTAACAGTAAAACATGCATAAAATACAACTGACAAAAAATATTAAAATTGTCAATAATTATTAAAATTAATTATACAATAATTTATTTGTTAAATTGTCAATGATCCTTAATGCCACATTAATTAAAAATTGAGTGATAACCCCATCGTACCGGATAAAAATTAATAAAATACAATAATAATAAAGCTCTGCACTAACAACCACTTTTGGAGTTGCAGTGAGAACGACAAAGTGTTCTATGAAATCGTTTGACTATTATTAATAAGTCTACCAATAAATACCAATTACAGGTGGCGCTTTGACATTAACTCCCAAAGATGAGCATCGAATTACTCTAAAAGGTCACTTCTTCCCACAAATCAGAGCAATCAAGGGAACCGATACAATTGTCTTGGCACTTTCGACACTTTGAAGAAAAACAAAATGAACAAAATACAAGTCGAGTTGTAAAACGAAACAAACTTTAACAATGATGTTGCAAACATGCAACATTTTAAATGACTATTTTTTCGAAATTGCAATTGGACAAATAAGTTTCAGTAACATTTTATACACTTAACTTTTACCGTACCTCGACTCTGAATTATTCTCGTTGCAATTGAACGTATAAATAAAAGACAAAAAGCTAAGTCGAGCAAAAGATACAGCGTGATCAATAGAAATATTTGTCCAATCGTAATTAAGATGCAAATAAATAACCATCAACGATATTCAATTATTTACAAAAAGGTTCCTCACATTTGCAGAGGGCATTAAATGACCGTGCATTAATTTGGCTACGAGCCTGAGAAAAATTGTTGATTAACTACATAGCGCTACGCTTTTATACAAAAAAAGAAAATCTCTAAAAACAGAGGGTTTTTGTTTTACAGATCATTCAATGATAAGTTTCGTGATTTTCGATTCAAGGACGCTGCTTCCTGAATGCAACTTTTTCGAAAGGAAATCTGGACAATCAAAAACCTTTGTCGTTGAACGATCTATCAACAAATTCTACCCTCTAATTGAGCCCGGTCTTAGACGGGTCGTCCGGTGATCAAATTCAAGGGGCGCTATGATCGCAGCCGTAGTTAAAAGTTTCATAGACTCGTCCCCCACTCACGCGCACGCGCGCGCATACACTCATACTTATAATTTGTGAGTTTATCTTTTACATCATTATTCTCTTAGTTTAATTGTTTGTGTTTGTCTGTTTTAATTCTTTCTTTCATATGCGTATTCTCGACCTTGATTTCGAAATCCATGTGACGGTGCGGTACAAATAAAATGCTCATCTCGCTCGACTCTGTTGCTCAATGAATGTTATCACAGCGTTGTCACATTGTCGTTGGCGAGTTTATTGCTTATTCTCGACACGCGATTTTTATTTAATTTATTCATTTTGTATTTCTTTAAGTTTATTGGATCCGGTTCAACCTTAACATCCTTCCTCAGCGTTTTACTTCTTTCCACGTTAACGTTCGCCGAGAGCTCACAGATAATAGGTTGTTGTTAACGAAGAAATATTCATCATTCGTTACCGACTTTCGTTTATGAATCGGACATTGGCTCTGTTTGCGTGTGAATTCTTTTGGGACAATCTCATTGGTATTGGATTGCTCACTTGTTCGATTTGGCGCTCTTACTTTGGGCGCCCCGAGTTTAGTCGGGCATTGGTTGCTTCTCGTTTGTCTACCGTGATCCCGCAGTATCTGAGGATTGAGATACAGCAGCGGTATTGTGGGTAGTCTCATACTCCATCACCTCTTGGTATATCAATTCCTTCCATTGATCTACGGTGTGCTCTCGTTCGTCTACGCTGTGATCGTATGGACCTGGAGCAGGCTGGAACGAATTTACATTCCAATTATCCATACAATTAATACGATTATATAAAACACATATCATAATAGAAATGTACACTTACGGCATTAACTTCGCCTTCGTCGTACCAAACATTGATATAATTATGTAATAAAGCATCATCAACAGAGATACGTCTTTCCGGATCTATGACTAACATGCGAGAAAGTAGATCTCTGGCTTGACTCGCTGAAATGCAGAATATATATTTGAATATTTTGTGTAGAAATTAATTATTAATCAAATATTAATAAACAAATGCAAACGTAATAATGTTTTTAATTATACAACTAAACTGATTTCATTCATTAGATTATATGTATGTGTAATAAAACTGTAAAATTGTAGAAAATGATGTTTCTTTGTGTGTTGTAATTATGTACAACAATAGAAATAATATTAATATGACAGACAAACGTAGTCAATTTTTTCTGTTTTAAAACAACTTGCAATTTTACTTAATTTTATTAATAATTAATATATTGTTATTATTAGATTATTATTGTAGAATACTCGTTCAAGTATTCTTCCCCGTGCTTTATCTTAACGTATCGTTGCAAAAATTATCATCACACCTTTTAATCTATTATGTTCTGAGGAATCAGATGGAAACAAAACGTCCGGGAACAGCCTCTCGAAGGGATATCCAGGGTAACGAGGCCTATTTTCGACGTAATTCCTCACCGTCGGTTGTAATCGCGACATGAATTCCTGAGCAGGGGTACCCAGTTGTTCTGGAAAAAATGATCAATGTTACACTTTAAATAAACATAAATTACAATCAATATCTTAAGTTTTCAGCAAGATAGAACACTTTGTTAAATTATTTTGATATTAAAACTGTCTTTCGAAATTGACGATCGAAACGTTTTATATTTGTGCACTTTTTTGATCTCTTTACAATCTCTCTTGCTAGTTTCATGAAGTAATTGATGAATAGATATTGACAGTGAGTTTAAAAATAATAAAATCAATTTCCTCATTCAGATACACATCTTCAACTTGAAGCTTTTGGACATATTTAAGTGATTTTAAAGCATCGGAATACATCAATAGAATAAAGACATTTTTCTTCCCTGTAATCCAAAATTACCCTTTACTCATGATTTAATAAAAGCAGAAATCTGAATATTTTACAAATTTACATAAAACGGTCTGTAAAATCTCACATAAAACAAATAAGTATATTTAAAACGAAAACATATATTTTATTGATATTTAGTTTTAATAATGCAATACTAAAATTCATTTGTTAGATATTTTCAGAGTGAAAGATTTAATAGTTTACTTTTATTGTTTATATAAAACAATTATTTTGTATTCATAAAAGATAAGTTAAAAATAATTACCAATTATTTTGTTCCACTGATCAATATGATCAGTACCCGGAAAGAGGACGCCACCTCGTATCATTTCCCCCATGATACATCCCACAGACCATATGTCGACGTTCTCCTTATATCCCATCCCAAGAATAACCTAGTTTCAAAACAGAAAATAAGCCATTACTCACGGAATTACGTATTTTATATTAATTAACCCTCTGCATTAAATAATTCCCTTTCTTCAAATTCAACTGCACTTTAATTTAACAATTCTCTACAATTCAACCTGGTACTCAATGTCAAGTTCAGTCATGTATATCTCACCTCTGTTAAAAATGATTGCAAAAGTTATAAAATACGACGCGAAATGCCTAAAGCGTTATCTTTTCAAGTTTTACGATTGCCGCAAAACCAACCGAAATCTCGCATGGACTTTCATCCACTTTAAAACGGTATTATCGGTTATTCGTAGTACTTCCGTATAGAGCGCGCGTGTTCCCCTGCTTTCCTTCATTTCTTTCTCTTTTTTCTGCATTTTATTATCCGGCACGTACCGTTACGTAATTTTTCGTGTATTTATGCTTATACGTAATTGTCCGTGTGAATATTGATTCGAAACTTAAACACGATTATCTTGAAACCGTATTTTGTACGTATTCCTACACATTAAAGCACTTGCTAATATCAATTCTTATTTGATCAGCTTACATTTTTTGCTTTACAAAGAAATTACTTTGTACTCTAAAGCAAATTTACATTCAGTCGCATTGAAACACCAAATATATTATTCTTCGTTATAATTCAAATATCCAAATCAAGTATTTTAAAATAGGTTTCTCATTTAAAAATGGAAAATTAATTAACGTATTAACAAATAATAATAAAAATAATTCTAAATATAATTTGTTATTTACTAATACTTAAAGTACGGTTTCGAAGTGGTAAATTGATTACTAAATTTAGCAACATTCGCAACAGACAGGTTTACAAAAATAAGAGGCTTTATCATTACAGGCTTTAAATAAAACAAGTTGCAATAACTCTCGAGTTTACTTGCTCTACATTCGCTTCCATTTTGTAAATGGTTTAATTAAAATGTTCTTCCCTTACATTTCATTCGATATGTACATGTCGTATAAATACAGATGTTTTTAATTTTTATTGGATAAATTTTTAACTAAAGTAAACATTAATTTACAGCATTGTGTCAATTGAAGTGCAGTCAAGAACAAAATGGAAGAATTAGTAGCAGAACAAATGATACAGGAACCCACCTCTGGTGCCCGATAGTAGCGTGTAACAACATACGGCGTCATCATGAACGTTGTGCCAGCGGTCCTCGCCAGACCAAAGTCTAATATTTTTAACGTACAATCTGACTTCACAACGATATTGCTGGGTTTCAAATCCTGAAAATGATAACATCCTTAATTAAAATTTGACCAAATAATTTTTCTGGGTTATCATTAGCGAAAATAATGTATCACGCGGAATTACAAATCAGGAAGAGACTTTTCCTTCGATGTTGTTTTTATTTATGAATTTGTAATAAACAAAAATACCTTTTTCATAAATAAATATACCGATATTCAAATGTTTGAACATGAGTAATCAACAAATCGAATTCCTCTCTTTTATTTTGAATTAAAATTAGCAAGCTTACCCTGTGTATGATGCCGGCCGAATGTAAATGTTTGATTCCACACAACATTTGATATAAAAGATAAGACATGCGCTCATGATCCAGATCCATTTGAATAACTTGACACAAATTGGCGTCCATAAGTTCCATCACTAAGTATACATCTTGAAACTCATCTAGCGATCGTTGCGGTGTAAATGCATTCAGAAGACCAATAATCTGTCAAACAAAATATTGAGTCGCGTGTCACTCGAATCAATTTCATTTCAGTTCTTTAAGCTCAGTAAATCGGTTTCCCATGCTATTTAAAGAAGTGAGCTATTTTGCAGTAAAATTTAAAAGTAAAGTTAAAATTTGTTTTAATTATACAAATTTTACTTTGGTAAGAAACAATATTATAATGCAACTTTTAAGTAAAAATGTATTAATTTATAGTAAAATTAGAGATTCACTTTTGAATAGTTCCATGAATAATATTAATTCGAGGTAATTTTTGCAATGTTCGTTGTTCATTTTTATTTCTACTTCTGCATGATAGTACTTTTATTAATTCAATCGTTAATACTGATTATGAAGTATTGATTCATTTATAAATATTAATCATTTATCGTTTAATCATATTTTAAATAACTTTCATGATATAAATATCATTATATATATATATATGAATTTTTTACCGTGTAAAATAAAATGTATATTGTTACTGTTTAAAAAGAGAATTTATAATGTGTAGTTAGTAACACGCATAAATAATAGCTCAAACATATGTTAAAGTAATGTTTTGACAAAATTAATTGTTACTAAATTATTACAACAATTATCTTAAAATTTCAACATTTGTTTTTTTTTTACCATTTAAAATATTGAATGAACAACTCCAAAACAAAGTAAATTATACAATGCTTGCATGAAAAGCTACAACTATTTTGATTGATAAAGTTTGAATGTTAATGTTATTTCTCGTAACAGAAATACAATTCAGCAATTAATTATTAACACAACTGGAAATATACCTAAGATAACAAGTTATGATATCTTTAATTTGATAAATTGAAATAAAAAAAAATTTTATTTATTTTAAATTAACTTATTTATTTATTAATGATCTCATTAGAATATTATATTTAACATGACGTAACTTCAATGAAAATAATTGAATACAACGCTGTGATTTTTGGCATTATTTTTGAAACTGTAGTATGAAAAGAAAACAGGAGAATGAATGTAGTGGACTGTTTTATTGCCTTCTTTTTCTTGAATTTATTTTGCCAAATATATCAAATTTCATTGGTTAATTTTAATTTATTTCTGTTTCTTACAAGAAAAGAATTCATAAAGATATTATTTCAAAAGCTATTTTCTGTCATAATGCAAATTAAAACGTGGTTTTAATAAACCATTTTTTAAAAGCGAATGATAAATTCATAAAGTTGGATTGCATTTTATATAATATTATTGATCGTACTACAAAAAATGTTTTCTTTATACAAATATTTTGTTGATATCAAAGTTTAAATTTTACCCTTAACACTGCCTGTAGACAAATCATTACAATTAACTGACTAAAACTTGCCTTTTTCCTTATTCTTGCACCGTTAATTTTATTTATCAATTATCCTTTTCTTCACCATTTTTGAAATTATAGTTCGACCCACTATATACAATCTTATTGAAACTGTTTGCTTTTAACTAAAAGATGTAACAAAACTAACTAGTGGACTGAAATTATATTAACTTGAATATTCTTTATCAGTTTAAAAACATTTACTTAACAAAAACTTATTAAATAATTGTAACAATTTAAAATCGTCTTTCTAAAAAATTAACTCTTTGATTATCATTTTCTTTCACGGTTCGTTCATTCAGATATTGTAACAGCGACTAACATTTGTTAAGAAATAATTTATTTCACGAATTTGCATGATTTACTTAATTCTCCCAATGTGAAACAGGAATTCAAGACACATCTCACACGTGAGTTTACCAGACATGGATCTGACTTTTCCTCTTACTGTAACTGACATTTATCTTTCACAAAGATTTGATAAAAATGAATACCGAAACTAAAAAATAAATGCGTCGCTTCGTTTGAAATAATTCACCTACTATAATAACTTCTCCATGTACATCTTTAATGAACCAACGTTAGCTGTAATTCAATTAAGAACTTTATTTTTCAAAAGTTCCTTCACTCGCCGAGTCATTTAAATAACTCAAATTACGGAGTTTCATTATGGAGCTAATAAATGAGAATCTCTTATGACTTTACAAAAAAGTAGCAGGAGAAAAACCTTGGTATAATTAGTAAAGTAATGTACAAAAGAAAAAAATAAAAAAACTGTAATGAAATAATTCAAACTTGTAGTATTGAAAACTTACATTTTTATGATTAACCAATTTCATGAGCTTGAATTCTCGGTACGCCCTTTTCGCGTGTGTTACGTTTTGAAAAGGTCGAGAAAGCTTTTTAATGGCCACATTTTGCGATGTGAGTGTGTCGTATGCAGCACTGAAACACATAATAAAATGATACAAGTTTATTACAATTAATAATCACATTCGTATAAATGAGAAAAAGGTCAAACTGATAAAATTGTCAAATCAACTTGAGACACAATTTGTTGAATTTGTTTTGAAAATAATGTTTATAAAAAGATATGTTAACTTATCTTTATATTATTAAGAAGATTTCAAAAACCGGCAACGCGTTATCAACATTTGCTCCAATATTGTACGAAACAAATGTGGTCCGAGTTTTAATTGTATCAACTCTAACGGTAGTTGGACAGTTTTCAATAGTCGCAAAACATTTTAACTGACAAAGAATGAATCCAAAAATGAATCAGTAAAGAAAAATTAATGAACAAAATAAAAAGCTACCTATTCTATTCATTGCGAATTAAAAAAACAGACTGTGAAATTTCACACAGTCATGAATTCATAAAAATTAATTTATAATTCTTGACATTGGCTACCGAATTAAAAATTGATTCGTTCATTCATATCCGCCGTGCAAAATTTGAATATAATGCAAAACTAATTATGAGAAATGAAATTCAAACTTGTTTCATTTGAACTGAACGAACTTTCCACTTTAATTAAGTCGCTTTTATGGACGTGATATTAAATCTTAGGATGCTTCCAGCATAACATGCATTCCGATCAGTTGCTATTTCAATCGTTTGACATTTTGAGGTTGAAAGCAAGTTTGCTCGGGAGAAAAAAGTAACGTAAAATCAACTTGTTGTGTTTTCGGATAAAAGAACGAAATGGTTGGATAGTGGCGTAATTTTTGGCCAAGTTGATGTTTTCTGACTGGAAAGTAAACACTTTAAAGATTTAAATAAGGGAAGATTTTTTGATCTAGTTATTTTTGAGCACGATTTAAACGAACGTTGTTATTTTTTGAAATATAAAATTGTTTCTCATGCTGCACCAATACAATTTTTTTTTCCAGATTTAAAGTACTAATAAGTATTAAATTTGTTCGTTAAAAGGTACAGTGAAATAAAAATAACCATTTGTTCTGGTGTTAAAAGAAATGGCTTTTTACACGCATGGAGTTTCAAAAATGAATAAATATTAAAATCGAAACTTTTAAAAAATTATAAATGCTTGGATGTGTTTAATAACACATTTGAAACGAAAAATCATACAACTTTGCAAAAAGTAAAATGTTATTAAAATGGAACTGAATATTAATGCATTGAAGGCGAAGATAAATAAATATAAAGTTCAAACATTATTATTGTTATTGATTGAATAAACTTTGATTACAATTATACTTCATTCTTCTGAAATTTTGTACAGTACAACAGAAAGAGAAAAAACGCCAAAAAACCGCGATTAATCAATTAAACAAGCCTCGAAATTATTTTTTGGCATTACCGAAATTCGTTAAAGGCATACAAAATGAACTTATCAATAATATCCAAAGATCATATTAGACAACAGTTGACAAATGTTCTGCGATTTATATATACTCGCGAGACGCGGCAGTGGAAGTAAGAAAAATGTAACTGCTCGCGAAGACAAATGTGCATTACTCCCAGCGAATTTACAGCGACTGCACAAACACACGCATAAATCCATGCGCTTGTGCATCATATGGAACTTTTGTTCTGGAAATAAAAGTGTAACACGTGTGATTATAAAGTCGGGAATAAAAAAGGCGAAAGGTCGGAAGAAACGCGTGTCGGAAACGGCAAGAAAAGCGAGACAGGCGAGTGTCTTTTGCGCTCTGGATAAAAGTCGGCACGGATTTGCATCGGGTTGTTTGTTTTCGTGCGATCTCGCGCCGAGCGGTGGGTGATTTTGCCGTCGCAGGCGGAGGGGGGAGGATTGGCGAACCCGGGGGTATTTTATGGTCACCGTGAGACGCGCGAGAATTTATAATAAATCTGAATATTTATGGTCAATTACCGTCGGTTCGAATTTATTCGCCGCACTTCGAGAGTTTTGGAAACGAATGAGTCCGAATTTGATTTGCCGCTTTTTTTGTATGATCGCGCGTTTGCTACTGAGCTGTCTTTGATGAACAAATTTTGGAGCGTTGAGAACTAATTAGTTCGAAGTGTAATTAAAAGGTTATTCGAATCATTGATTTTTAATTGACTGATAAAAAGGAATAATTTTACTCAATAAAATTAATTAATTAACAGGTTAATGTGCAATAAAAGCAGACTTCGAGGGGAATGCAGTGTTGTAGTTTATTTTGTACAATTTATGAATGAAATTTATACACTTGACATGTCAATGAATTTTATGGGCTTAGGAATAATGGTTGAAGTTATGTTATATTTGTGTGGTTGTGAGTAGTTCATTTTACAAAAATGGTCAAAACAAACAAATGACGAATTCAGTTCGTGAGATTTGTCTGATACTATCGTGATCGAAATTTGTCGTGAAGTTGATACTATCAAATTGTTGTTCGTCTAAAGAAGCTATTCATGAAAGAAGAATAAAATAAATAAAATTAACAAAATAATTAATATTGATAGAAATCAGAAATGATCATTACAATGGTAAATAAAAAAGGTTGCTACAGTGTTCAAAAGTATGTAAATGGTTGTTAAAAATAGTAACTGGAAATGGATGACCAAAATGGTAAAGAAAATGTATTACGAAAGCACTGAAAGTGGTGAAAGAATTGCAAAATTCACGATAAAAATGTATCAGATGATAAAAACAATCATTACAAATGATCGCTAAAAATGGACAAAAAACTTACAAATAACAACTAAAATTATCATTAAAATTTACAATTTACATTAAATCTCGTATCAAAGCTTTGAATAAAAAATATATATTACAAT
>JABFOX010002455.1:0-11412 GCA_022817665.1 Axea sp. ZL-2020 | reverse complement strand
ACGAAATTTTTAATTTACTTGTCTTTGTAGCAAAGCTTCTGACTTAAATTATGTTACTACTATCAAAAGTATTTTATGTTCATGATTATCATGATATAAATTCGAATTTATATTCACTTTGGTAAAAACAAATAATGCGAAATTATTCTAAAATTATTTAAAAACAAATTTAAATTAATTTTTTTAGCACTATTTACGTCTATTAATCATTTTTTAACAATATTTAACAATATTGCATAATTATTAATAAATTATTATCATTTCTTTATGTTATAAGACTATTAAAAATTTGTATAATTCGGTTTTTCAAAAATTATTCCAAAGGGCAAAATACAAAAAATTTTTATGCTTTGTTCATATTTTGTCTATCGTAAGTTGCATTTTCTAACGTTTCGAATCGTGCACCGATCCATTTTCAAAGAAGTGTATAAAATTATTTTTATTTAACATATCTTAATTATGCAAATGGATCGATGCACTATCTGAAATGTCAGAAAATTAAAATTAGAGTAGATTAAATATGAACAATGCATATTAATGTACTTTATTTTATCCTTTGTAAAAAATTGTAAAAATTTTTAACTAATCTAATTAAATAAAAATAAAATAAAGTTAATTAATGGCTTTATAATAAATAAAGAAATAATAATTTATTTAAATATTTAAAAAATTCGTAAAACAGTTAGTTATTCATTTTATTGCAAAATTATTGCCGGTTTATTTATACTTTTATGGATTTCTTTAAGGCCATTTCAAAATATGACAAACTTTTCTTAATTTTCCATCTTTTGCAGGACTTTCTAGTCTTCTTTTAGACTCATTTGAACTTTAAACAAATATGTGGTTAGATTCGTATTTAGAATCTTATTAAAATCTTAATCTTTTTTCAATCCGTTTAATTGATGTATAAAAAATATGACTTAAAAATACCCTCGTAATTTTTTTAAAAAACAAATTGTTAAATTTGTAAAACCGATGAAGGTTTAGATTATTTGTATATTTATAAAGTCTAATTAGTGAGAGCGGGAAAGTTTATGATGAATGTTTTACGTCGGTTACAATTTTTGTTGTTTTGTACAGCCGCATTACTAGTTTGCAAAATTTCAAGTGTGATTTAAAGTTTTGAACTACAGATGCATTAAGTACGGCCTGCGAGATTCCAAGGAACCTCGTCTTTATTATGGAAAGTGACAACCATAAAGTTAACTGATATCTTTATTATATAAAAAACATTTAGATTAGATAGAAAATATTTAATACTTCAGTTAAATAAACTATAATAAGAAAAAGGTTTTATTACTATAATTTTGAGGATTATACCTTAAAATTTTGCTTTGAGGTTTTGTTTGAAAATGATTCCGAAACATTTTTGAAAGAAGTTTAAAAAAAACTAGGAAAAAATTAGCACAAAGTCTATAAAAAAAGCTATAAAAAATAAAATGCTCATATTTTTAGAGTTTCTTTACCTTTAATTCTGATTTATGTTAAACTAATTATTTCTACCGTGATAGTAAATTTGACAAAATTGTGTTTTAAACTGAAACTAGTAAAATGCACACATTATTACAGTGATGGATAAACATTAAGTGAAAATTGGTTCCAGCTTCTTGATCAAGTAATTTAATAGCTCGAATATCTCTCCTTGTTCTTTTATTATATAGTACTATTTAGGTTATTCTTACGAGAACTCAGTAGAAGCTTTGTTAAAATTCCATTTAAATTTCCACTTTGAGATTATTACGAGGGATTTTTAATATATATTTTATTTATTATTTTATTCGTTAAATTTAAAAGATTATGCTGTGTAAAGGGTAACATAAATTGACTGGTTGATTGATGAATTACAAAAAATTCATACACCTGAACAGTTATTCATCAGAATATTTTACCAGTGAAGGCTCACTGCAATTTTAGTTCAATTATTATCTGGGAAGACATTGACGTCGTAAATTAAAATAATTTTGTAACATTAATTGTCAGGGACGAAGGGTCTAAATAAAATGGGAGAGTAAACGATTATACGAGAATTACATCATCTTATTCAAAGTTCAATACACTTTTTACAAATAAGTACAAAATTAACTAATAAAATGCGTTAGTTGATAATTAATTATTATCATTATTACAATAATATATTTGCCGTTATTGAAAAAAAACTTATTTAATAAAATTTGTCTATTTTATATGTAAAATACCGATGAGATGGAAAATTGCTAAAATAATTTTATAAAATTGTATTACCAAATATTACAGTTGTGTATAAATAACAGATATAATTTAACAAATTTAACTCGAAATTCATTGGAATTAAAAGTATTAGTTCAGTTAAACTGAATAAAAATATGTAAATTGCTTAATTTTGTAACTGTTTGCATCGGTAATTTGTAAAACTACTACTTTTAAGAAGGTGGTAATTTATTACGGTATACTTGTAAATAAATTTGAACGAAATAAAAGCCGTCCTGATAATTAATAGGATATATCAGCAGTATAAACGAATACGCATGAAATTACATAAATTGTTATTGAGATAACAAAAGTTGGACGAAAGTGGCGAATATTCATAGCAAATAACGAAAAACAGGTGCATATTTGATGGAACAATACAGTACACGGCCAAGCCGTGTCTGATTTGAATTTTGATTTAAAGCAGACAATCTGTACTTCAATCATTTTACCGTATCCCTCGATGATCGCAAGCCCATCTGATTGGCACGAAATTTAAGCGTCGGACTTGTCTCGTCGTATTCGTGCGCCAGCCACGTAGATCATATATTCCCAGAGGAATATCTCCACTCGACGCGCTGAAATCAAAGGCGGCGTTTGGCTCTTGCAGCAGACAAAAATCCGTATCTCATAAAACAAACCCGCAAAATGCGTCATCGATATTCGACCCTCGATTTTGCCCCATGATAAAAAAAAGCAAACTTTTTCCATCTCCCAATAAAGACACCCAGAAATATATCGAGAAGCACTCTCGATTCAAAAGACCCTAACAATCAAGGTGGAAGGGCTAACCGACATCAATTCGTTTCGTTTCTTTAATCTAATTCTTGGTCGCAAACACGCTTTGCCCTGCCGCCTCCCTCGAACATGACCCTCGCTAGTGCAAGTGGCGCATCAATATTTCTTGATAAGCGTCGCTGTCGAGTTTGTCGGCTTTCGCGTTCATGTGCTTTCCTGTTAAAGTGCTGTTTGGCGATTCTTAGATCCTATTGTTATGCGACTACCAACTTTTCTTAGCTGTTTTACCAACTTTTCTTAACAATTTAAACAATTTAATCTTTTCTTTTTTACTTTCTGAACGTATAAAAGGACTCTACCATTTATAAAACATTAATTGTACGATAAAATATACGTTTCTTGTAAAAAAAAGAGACACAGAACGGTTATCAATCCAATTAATGCTCTTGAAAAATTCTGCTTTACTTAAGATTCATTACAGTACTGATGATTTCTCTTCCACTAATTCTTTTGATGTAAATTGCATATTTTATGTACATAATAGTAAAGTACTGGACACCGATAAGTTTGAAAACTTAAATATGCCTGAGCAAAGCAAAACTTTTTATGTATACAAAATAAAACTTCACTAATAAATTACGAAATTTTTTCATGATATAAAGAAATATTTTGAATTTAGAAATTACAGAAAAGAATTAAAAAATTACTTCTTGTTATAACACGGTTCTTGGTTTTAAATGACTGATAATTTTCAATCCATTTGTCAAAAGATTATTCATTCTGTGCTTGCGTACGCAGAGAAATACTATCAATAAGTATTAATTTATATTCAATGAAATTCAGGAGTATAATTAAATGTATAGAAAATTTTAGATTCGTATATTTAAGTATAAATTGCAAATAATTTTCTTTTACTTATTGTTTATAATTATTTTTCGAGATTTTAAACTAGAAATACGATAGCTTAATAACATTTTACCATTGTAAAACTTTATATTGAACTGAGAAAAATCGAGTTTCTATTTTCATTATACTGAATTTAAGGTAATTTTTAACGAGGATATTAACTAAAATCAAAATTATTAATATATTTACTGTAATATTTTGTTGAAAAATATAATTTATTTACATCATTGTTTATTACAGTTAATTTAACATTCACTGCAAATGTGTAATTTTAAATTTCGAAATTATTTTAATATCATATATTTTTATCTATCTATATATAGAATTATTTTTTAATTATTCATATATTACAATTTCATTACAATAATTTTGCGAATAAGTGTTATACGATACGTTGATATATAATACATAATTAATGATAATGTTTGGTTGTAACGTTGATATCAAATTATAACAATAATTAACAGATAACTTTTCAAAAATATATCTCAATTGTATTTCGTGTAATATTAAGCAATAAAGCGATAAAGGAAACTATAAGATACGTCACATAAAATCAAAAGATATTTCAAATTTCTTACAAAATTAGGTGAGAATAAGTCGTACGAATTTGTGTATATTTTTTTAAACTAAAATGTAATCATCACCTGTATATAATTCGATATGTTACACGTTATGACAAAAAACCAGTCAATGGAATATTCTATTATTTTGAAGTATGTAATTATAATTATACAAGAAAAAATATTTTTCACAAGAATTGCAGTAATCAATTTGTGATATTTATTTTACAAAATAAAATCACTGGGTAGGTTTAATTAATTTCATATACAGTTGTTCACTGTTTTTACATTGATTAATTCTGTTTAACATGACATAAAGTTTCGACTTGTAATTCGTAGTAATTTTTATAGATTTCAGGCCGACTGTACGTGATGGCCGAAATTTCCTCTGTGTGATATGACAAAATAAAAATTTTAAAAGAAATCTGATGATATTTCATGAAGAAAAACCATTAAAAGAAGACTTATGATTTCATTTCAAACCTTAAAATTTGTTATAAAATTGATATAATGTTGTAACAAATTACATATTATGTTGTATAATTTTATATTAAATTACACAAATTCATAATCAGATAAACGAACATTTTCTTTTTGGTATAAAATATACCCTAGGTATTATAATGTGCAATCAAATGACATATTTACAATGTATAGAATAGATTATCTAAATATAAATATACCTTTGTTTGAAGTTATTTGTGTTTGTAAATGTATATTATTTATATTTATCACATTAATAAATAATATATATACAATATTATTAATTTTATTAATAAATTTAATGTAATTATTAAAATTATTTAGATAAACTGTATTTAAAATAAATGTAATATTATGTTTGAAACTTAAATGCTTTTTGTAATATCATGCAAATAAAATTATTTAGATTGATCGTATATTGCTTCTGACAATATATACAAAAACACATGGAATATTATACAATATGATGGTTTCAAAGCAAATATTTAAATGTATTCGTTAAAGTACCAGATTTCCATTGTAAACGTGAAAAGAAAATTTATAGATATAGATATTTTTGTTGTGTAAAAACACAAAACATCCTGAAATTTGTATTAACGAGATTTTGTGAATTGTATCAATTTGCCTAAAATATCTACAGACATTTTTGTACTGACATAAAAGTTACAAGAATTATACAATTAATTAAATAACTAGAATTTAAAAATTAAGTTGTTAGATTGTAACTTTTAGTTTCTTCATTGCACATAAATATGATATGTTTACTTAAAGATAAACACATAATTTTGAATAATTTAATAAACATAATAAATTTAAATTAAATGGAATTTTAGTTTTTTAACATCCTTATTAAACGTTATGAAATAAATTTATTATACACATGGTAAAAAACTACTACTGATAATTGATGTTATACATTTCCGAACTACATTTCAATCTTAAAATGTATAACTATGAGAATTACAATACAATATCATATTTTCATAACATTTCCACTTTTATATATAGAATATTGTAATTTATTTAATGCAAATTTTGATTAGTAGTTTGAAAATTTGCGCACAAGATAAATATTCTGTGCTGAAACAATACAAGGATAAAATTAAATTACTTTAAATTGAATGTACGATTAACACAGGTAATTGTATACATGGAAAGTTATTCAAGTTACATTAAAACTGAAATGAGGGTTGTTTTATATATGAGAATAATTTAAATGTGAAAAACAATTAATAATGAAAAGCGAAAAGTGAAAATGCTAATTAGGTATGAAATATTCATCGGTATGAACTGATGTATGAATTTAAATGTAAAAATTCAGAAATTAAATTCATGTTTATTTTGTATATCTTTCGTTTCAAATGATAAAAACAGAGAAAATAAATCTGGAACTTGCGAGTTAACTTATAACATCAACCGAGTTGACGGAAATATTTATTTTATGACATATGCCGTGTTCTATATTTTTGTCCAGTTAAAACTTTTTTCGTTTGATACCAGAAAAAACTTCGCATATACCGAGGAAATGGTTAGTTTGACAGTAGTTCGACTGCTTGTGTCGAGTTTGCAAAAAGGGAAAAACGAACCGTAATAAAAAAAAAACACAACAAAAATATTTCCACCATGTGTCATAAAACTGTAATAATTAACTATTAAGCGCATGCGTCTAAAGTCAAGTTCCGAAAGAAAATGTTTTTTAACAGATACGAACTGTTCAAATATGTGAAATAAGAATTGAAGCAAAAAGCACGAAGTTGGGGTGGCGATATTTTATTTTAGCAGCGGTAATTGCAGTCGTTTTGTGTACACGAAATTTTTAAGGAGTGTTTTTCACGAAAATGTATTATATCGTGCGTTTAAACACAAAGGTATTAATATAATTTCACATTCGCTATAAAAGTAAGATATTTATTCAAAAAATGAAGTTCAAATAACGAGAACTTTTATTACTGAAATTATGTACAAAAAGTATGTTACGTCACAATTACAACAAATTTAATTTTATTCAATTTAATCGTTAGCGAAACACACGGCGGGGCTCCATTAAAAACCATTCACGTTTTCACAGTCAGCAAAAATAGTTTTACTTGAAGATTTAATTTCGCGTCACCAAAAAGAATCAGTTATAATTACGGCGTTGGGTCGACGCTAATGAAATAAATACAGAGCATTGCGAAAACGAACAAATAGTTAATTCTGCGCAAACAAATCCGTAAGATTAAATTATTGATTAAAACCCATGCGTTGGTTACATAAAAAGGTTGAAATTATGTAACGCAAACGAACAAAAAGCAACAGTTGTTTAAAGTTGCTTTTTGTTTGCGCGCATGTTTACGAGGGAAAAAATGTAGCGTTACACGAATAGGATTCGCTTGCGTTTACTGTGAGTCGTGCAAATGGATGCGATGCATCGTCAGTTATTTGTGGCCAATGACTGTCATTCTGATTCCACAACATTTTTCAATCCGTTGTAGGAAAATAAAAATGAAAGCCTCATTTAAATAAAGACGTTGAAACCGTTCGACTGACCTATATATTTTTCGTTTCAATTCAGTTGCGCTATTATGAATCTTAAATTACGCTGCTAGCGGTGCACAATATGCTGTTTTTTCAGTACGAAAATAACGGTGCATTTAACAAATTCTATAGGATTTGCGAGGCGTAAGTATTCATCAAGAAATATCTGCAATTTTCGCAAATTTTTTTGCGCTTCCTTCGAATCATACATATGGTTGAAAGTGATATAAAACTACGAGCGTAAGAAGAAAATATATAAAGACAGCCTTTTCCAGAGAACTGAGCGAAATGAATGGGGTCAACATCAAAATGTCGTGCGTCGCGAGTTACCTACACTCGCAAATGGACGCACCGGAACTCAGTCAGCTTTCCGGCTGAATTTTTTTTAATCCGTTGTCCGCTTTTGTCTGCAACATTTGCGCATGGCTATTATAAACCAGCTAGCAGTGCAAAGCTCTCCTGGAAAGGTACCACAATCGTGTAAAATACGGCCGCAGCGACTGGTAACTCCAGGAAGTGGCTTTTCCCTCGGAAAATAATCGCACGGATTTCCACTATTCCGCTCAATCTCTTTTCTTCTTCTTCAGTTTCTACTCTTATCTGCACATGCGTACACATTTTTGCATATCCAATGAGATTTTTGTTCGTCAAGACTGTCTCGTTAATCCTTTCATTCCTGGGATCGTCGTATGCTAACAATTTCCACTTTTAAAGTGCAACATCGTTCTTATTTCGGACCGTTTGTTTTCCATTCAGATTTACCGGCCTCGTTTGTTTTTTTTTCTTCACTAATTTTTACCACTCGCCTCTTAATCTTCCAATTTGTACTCATTCCTTGTATTTAATTTTCCAGTAATTTGGATGGCCATTTTTTGACTGAAAAAAATCAACGTGTTAATTCAGTATTTAAATAAGACAAGTTATTAGTGTTATGTTTCTAGTTCACAACATTCAACTTATTAAATTTGAGAATGTATGAGTGTTTATAAAAATTGGATTTTATTGTTTTAACACTTTTTCACGGGTAATTTGAGAATAAACATTTCAAGAGCTGTGCAAGTACATGTGTTTTGTTAAAAATTAATGCCTTATGTTATATATTATAAAGAATAGTTTCTATGAAATATGCAAATTTACGTTTGCATATTTGTTTTGAAATGTAATTAAAATAATTTAATTAGCAACTTTTACAGTGTGTTTTGTAAATAAGTTTTCATTATAAGATGTTAAGAAACACATTGCAGTAATTTTTAATTTTTTTGTATAATTTAAGAATTTGTTAATAATTTTCATTTGCAAGAAAATATTAATAAAATTATATTTTATTGCAGGATGTGTCTTTGATAATTTAACAATGTGTAGAAAAGACACTTTTACCTTTGTTTTCACGTCGAGATGAAGTATTTCAAATTTCTGTACAGATTATAAAAAAATTTCGTGGTATGGGAGATAATTAAAAATTAATTTCATTTCTTTATTTGAATTTTTTTATATTTTTGAATTCATATGCTCATAATAACCATGCATTCTATTATTCCAACATTTAATATCACAGTTTAGAATACTTTTGATACAGTTCTTGCGTTTTTGAAATAAATTTGAATTTAGTTATATTTCGAGGAAAGAATCATTTTACATGTTATACATGAAACGTGAAGTCATCTTTCTTATATGCATGGAACAAGTTATACTATCAATTTTTTTATCGTTTAATTAATAATATCGGTAACTCCCGTATATGCAGAAAAAACTACTGTGTGTATTATAAAATATTGTTTGACAATTGTAAGTGCAGTAAATTTGGAGGTATGTCTTCCAAAACAATTTTGATATATTTATAATATATAATATTTATATATTAAAACATGTATTTTTTCATAAGGAATTTTATCGCAAATGTAACATTTTTCATACATTTTGATAGTTTGTTAATCGCTACAATTAGCATAAAATTAGTATGATATCTATTAGTATTAACATAAGATCGAAATATGACACTGGTATATATTGAGTGAGTACTGGCTAACAACAAATATAATAAGACTGTTAATTTCATCATTTTATTATGCACATGTGACCTATTATCAGCTTATATATGGTTCAAATACGTTTTAAAGCATTCACATATATAACTGAGATTAGACTTGCATATGAATCAAGTAAGAATTTGAATGAGTTATACAAGGTGCTTTATAAAAATTCGGACAAATTAAACACTTTTTTCAAACTATATTTTTTATTGTAAAAACGAAAAAGTTAACAAAATTTGTTTTACCACATAATATGTAAAGTCATAAAAAATAGATTTAATCGACGTATCCCTCACTTGCTTGAATGACCGCTTCCAATCTCGGTCTGAAGCTCTCGCAAGTACACTGTAATGCGTTACGGTCCACATCAGCAAATGCTGCTTTAATAGCAGCTCGGAACGGTGCTAGGTTTGGATGTCTGGACTTATTCGTGACTCTTTCAATCATGTTCCATACATAAAAGTCCAAAGGATTTAAATCCGGCTGTTGGGAGGCCGGAATTCTTTTAACCAAAACAACGTCAATGTTGTTCGACAACCAATTTTGTACCAAGTGATTAATGTGGACGAGTGCATCGTTTTGTTGGAAAATATATGGCCTTCCAAACGATACAGTTTCCATCCACAGTTTTACGACATTACTAAGAATATGCAAATAAATTTCTTTTGCTACTTTTCCGCTTTTTTAAAGAAATAAGGGGACACCATCTTCACTGGGTACAACACTTAGCACGTGCACACTTGCCAGAAATTTTATTATCGAAACATTGGGGACATCTTCAGGACTGTGAACAAGCTAACGGTCATTTGATCGATTAGTTTTTGCATCGACGAAATTTTTTCGTCAGAAAAAAATATGAGTCGTCTAGTAGCCTTGTGTCGTAAGGAACACAAAATAAGATTGCAGCGTTCAACTCTCTTTGTCCTGACTTCAGAAAGCATCTCACTTTTAATGTATATGACTTGTAGTAAAGGTCCTCGTGGACAATATGACGCACAATTGTCTCACTCACAGCGACAATCAACGGCAGTTTCTGAATCGACTGCCTTGGATCCTGAAAAATCAGTTCCTGAGTCAGTTGAATGAGTCCGGGCGTCCTAACAACGTACTCCTTCAAGTGTATTTTCCTTGCTGGTGTTATAACACCTTCTTTCGACTTCTCCGACTCATTATATTTAGCGGTAACATCATAAACCATCGATCTCGGGTACCCGAAAAACAGACAAATTTCTGTTGCTGAGCGCCCAGCGCGAACATTTTCAATAATTGCAGCTTTTCGGTTATATTCCGAACTTTGTTTCAACATTGCGATTGTTTCGAGGTTATATCTGCTTAGTACATATATACATGTATTTGGGTACCACTTGTGGTATTTTCAAGTGGTATAGAATAGCAGGGAATTCATATCTAATTTTGTCCGGATTTTAACCGCGCATCCTATACATAATTCGTGTATAACTTATGTACGATTTGTATAATAGCGATATATGACTTAAATATAATTATTTGTATTATATATATTTATGTGACACATGTATGATCCATGTGCGAATTCTACATTATTTATACGTATGTTGGCTGTGAACGAAATGTATACGATACAAATTTAAAATATACGTTGAAAATAATTAAAATAATATTCAGGTTATAGCAAATTAATGAATAAATTCTTGCGTTTACGATGCAAAAGGAATTGATATCTTCTAAAATTATAACATTACTTGATATTATTAATATTATCTACATTTAAATTTGAGTTTATCATCAATGTATATAAATATATATATGTCTACAATAAAAAATTAATGAAAAGAAAACGAAGTAAAATTGAAAAATGCATTTTAGTAATCTCTATTTTTATTGATATTTTTATCATATGTTGATATCAAAATTTTACTTCAAACACGAATAAAATATTTTACTAGTTTATACATACATTAATCATTTTA
>JABFOX010002454.1:0-11412 GCA_022817665.1 Axea sp. ZL-2020 | reverse complement strand
ATATCAAATATTCTGTTTAATATTCTTATTAAACAAATCGTAAGTAAAAAAGTGTGTGACTCATTTGTATTTTTTTACAATGGTAGTCATCTAACAATTTATTGTGGAAAAGTTGATTTTTAATTATTGAAATTCACAAATGATAAAAATAGGTATAATTTAATTAAAAATATCAACTCAATAATATTGTTATATTGAAATATATAATAATTAAATTATAAATACTAAATTAATTTATATTATTTTAAGATTGTGTTTATAATTATAACGAAATCAATTGATTAATTTTGAAATAATCTGCGTACTTAACATGGTAATATATTTAAATTTACGTATAAAATGTATGGTAATATATTTAAATTAACGTATAAAATATTTTATGATAAAATGTGTGTGCATGTTAGTACTAATGTACCAATTATTCATACATTTTTGTTGTACATTTATAGAAAATGAATTTGAGTAATTTGTATTTTAATGAATTGAGATATTAAAATTGGCAATTAAAATTGATATCATCAAGAATTTACACTTTTACATTATAATCATACATAAAGTATACAACTTATATTTTCTGTATTAACAAAATAATTGTAAACAATCGTTGATTTGAATGATTAAGATTAATTAATTCATTAATAATATATTATTATGATATTATTTTAAGTTTGTGTTTGTGATGATTTTATTTATTTTCCAAATGTTAATAATTTATAATTAATTTTCAAAACCATTAACTAATTATTTTCATATTTAATAAAATTAATTTCATTAAATTTATTTACTGTTGATGACGACTGATGTCTGTTTGAGATTGGAGGTGCCGGAGAAGCTGCTCCATGTGTTGTTGTATCCACTGCCGGACTATTGGATCGCTGACTATTTCCAGGACTGTGTGTAGTGGTATCTGGTGGAGATCCCTGTCTCATTAGTGCCGACTGAGCGACGTTTGCCTGATTTGCCGCTGTTTGTGTGGAAACCGAATGCCTCGCCATAAGAGGGCATTGTTGCGCTGTCTTCTCAACAACTGTCGTGCTGCTACTGGCTAAGACGAATTGTTGCTGTTGCGATTGTTGCTGCTGATGTTGCTGCTGCTCGATAATATGTTCAGAAGAAGGCGAATTTGTACCGCTCTTTGGCGAGGCTGGCGACTTTCCCTGAATAATACTAGCATTAAGAATATAAGACTGATTATGATCTAAACTAACCGCGGGCTCAATGCCAGCTGGGGGATTTGAATTCGTGGATGTTTGAAAATTTGGAATTTGATTATTGGAAACCATTGTAGTTTGCTGTTGTACAATAGTTGTGTTTTGCTGAACGAACGTAGTATTTTGTTGATTCGGCGCCGAAGACACTGCAATATTTTGTGTTGTGGCGCAAGGCACCATCAAAGTTTGGCCATTCATTTGAATAAATTCTTGCTGTGCTTGAATATTTGAAGGCCGCACTTGCGTCGTATTGAAAGTAACTTGTTGATTGGGACTAACATTTGCAACAATTGGACTTAATTGGTTCCCGAAAGACGCAGTTCCATTGACAAGAAATTGACCACTATTGGGAGATAAAAACTGTGCAGCACCAGGACTATGTTGTTGAATAAGTTTACCACCTGTAGTTTGAGGTGCCCTTATAACCATTCCCGCGGGACCAGCTGCCAATATACTGCCCTGAGTTGGGCTAAAAATTCCATGATTGTGACTTTGAACCGGGGTTAAAACATTTTGGCCGTTAACATTTTGTATTTGTAACTGCATTCCGATGTTACCAGCATCTTGTAGAAGTGTCGCTGTGCCATCTGCAGACATGACCATGCTTCCTAATCCAGGAACAATGAATTGCTGAATAGTTGGAAAGTTTTGCACCATACCAGTGGTACCATTTTGAAGGTTTACTGGCTGGAGAAGATTAATTTGTTGAGTTGGTTGTGGGTTTGCTATGATCTGTTGCGCGTTGAATTGTGCCGAAGTGGCGCCAGCTTGGCCGTTCATGACTAGTTGTGCAGGCGCACCACCTTTACCAGGGACAATGGTAAGAGCTTGTAACATTGGGCCGCCAATACTCTAAGTTTGAAAGTTTTGTTGAGCAAAATTGGACTGCGATTGCATTAACATACCAGCATTTTGATGTGATGACGACGATATATGTAGCATGGACGCTACTGTTTGAGAATTACTCTTTCGTTTTTTATATGCTTTCTTTTTACTTAATGCAGATTCTGGTGACAAAAGAGCGGTCTGTCGATTTACAATAGAATTATTTGTATTTACGTTTCGAGTTACCTCTTGATTAGTATCAATGATAGATGGCGCATTTTGTATAACATTGCCAGTTGCAACTGTTAAATGAGGAATTTGCATGTTTTGACTAAGGCCGTCCATTGTCATGACACTTGGTTGTATCAAAACAGGAGCTTGAATGGTATTTACTAAAACGGTTGGCTGACCAATCACTTGTTGAGCCACACCTACCGCAGGAATCACTTGACTCACAGCCGCTGTTACGTTAGTAACAATTGGTGATACAGATCATGGTGGCATCGACCTAGCATTGGCAATAATCTTGGGTGGAGGTGGAGCCATTACACCATTTATCCCGGAACCAGTACTTGCCATTATTAATTGACCGCCACTTGAAACTAGTATGTGACCGGTCGGTAAATTTGAACCAGAAGTTTGTTTCAAAATACTGGCTCCAGATGTTAGAACATTATGTACTTGTACATTAGATTGTTGTTGCTGTTGCAAAGCTTGCGGTTGCGATTGTTGTTGCTGTTGATTATTGGAAGCATTACTGACTTGTGGAACTTGAATACTACTAACCACACTTTGTACCATTTCTAATGGTGATTTTGTGACGCTCGAGATAGACGTTGGACCCACTGACACAGTTGTGGAATTTTGAGTTGAAGTTGCTGTTGACATTTGTTGATTTTGCTGTTGAGACTTGTTTAATAATGCGCTTGGTAATGTAGGATTGGGTGCATTTATAGATACAGTTGCTGTGTTAGCTCTTCCAGCTAATACTGACGTTATGGTATTACTACTCACTGTATGTCCACTGGCCATAGTAGTAATAATGGATGAAGTTCCATTGAATGTCGGTATTATGGAAACCCGTGAATTTGTGTTTATTGCATGAGGATGAGGTTGGTAACCATCAATTGACTGTCGCACTTTTTTAGATGATTGTGAACTAACTTCAGATGGAGAAGACTGCAAAGGTGATATACTAGGTCGTAGGGCATCATTGGATGTGGACGTAACAGCGCATGGAGTTGCAGATCTTTGTTCGTACAAGGGCGACTGAAATGGATTTTGAACTTGAGATTGTGACGTGACATGAACTGAATGAGGAGTTGAAGGCTGTGAATAATTTGGTGTAGATGGTTGCGAAGGAACAAAATTTTGAGGAGTTGGAGGTTGTGAGATCCCAGAAGTTGAGGACGTTGGTGTCTCTGAACTACCAGGGCTGTTCGTTCCAACAGGTGAGCCGTGACTCGTACTAATTGTACCACCTTGAATAGGTCGTGAATCAATTTGTTGTTGTTGCTGTTGTTGCTGTTGTCGCTGTTGACTACTCGAAGGAAACTTATCACCAAGCGTTGAAGAAATATACTGTTTGTTCATCGTTGTGCTGACAAAACACTGTTATTGAATGATTTATTTTAATATTTTAAACTGAAATAGTTGATTATATTTATAACGAATAACTGATTGATGCAATAAGGTGATCGAATATATCGCAATTTTTATATACAATTTCTAGAAGTCAGTGAGTGGAAAGAAATCATCAAAGTTGGTCAATTGTTTTTTCGTTCTCAATTATGTTAGGTGGTTTTGAATGGAATTGTTTGAACAAATTTTGGAGTTCAATTGAGAAAACAAAAATTGCTATAGTTAATTTTAATTGTTAGTTTTTATGCCGGTATATCTGCAATTTACGATTATTAATATTATGTTTAGATTGCTGGTGATATAGATAAATCTATTTTCTTTACTTTTATTGGGTTGCACAGCAATTGTTATTTTAAACAAAAAAATATTTATATTGTTTTATTAATGTTATGTTTTTAATCCAAATAACATTACAGCAAATAAATTTTAAAAAATAATGTGCAATTTTATTGTTTGAAGTTCATTCATGAGTTATTTAATTTTTATATTAATTATAAAGATTAAATTATCATAATCATAATGTGAAATAAAAGACATTATTTTTAATTCAAACATGTTTATACATTTTAAATTATTTTTAACTACATAAATAGTTAATAGATTTAATTTCGGTTTGAATCAAGTGTGTATTGTTTCAATTATGAATTTATTTTTGTGATATATAATTAGATTCCGGTTACAAGAAGCGTATAATTTGTTTTAAAAAAGGATATAAGAATTAAACATTTCTTGAATAAGAAAAAGTACTCCAAAATTTGTGAATGGTGCGTTAAATTCAACCAACTGCTTTTGCTCGTCAAAAGTCTGTTATTTTCCAAACATTAATAAAAGACATTCATGAAAGTACAAAAGTGTGAATTGTTTGTTTTGAAAATCACACGACTACAAAATGAATTCAAAGGTTGAATTTGACGGTCTTTTTTAACGCAATTTTAATAACGGTGCAATGTACTGATTAAAAAAATTCAAAGCAAATGATGTTAGTTGAATTAAGAATGCTAATTTAAATGTAAAAAATCATCAACAAAGCAGCGATCTGTGACACTGTAAACTAAAGTATTTATTTTCTATAATAAACATGTAGATTGATATTTTATTAACACTAAACCGATTGCAAGAACGAAAGAAACAAATGCTTTTTAGAAATATATTTTAAAGAACTGCCGCTGAGACAATAGATCGCGCAAGACGCAAACCGCCAATTGCTTTCTTTCTCTCTTTGTTTCATCTTTGCAATCGCATTTGACAAGAAAAAAAAACAAAACAAAATAAGCGAAAAGAGAAAGGAGTAAACGGAATTTCTCGATGCATTTGTAACAAAATCGTATATAAAAACATTCATACTTTTATACATTTTTATTTGCTGCTTTGTATATAATTTTGATGCGAATTAGAAATCGTTATCAGTACGAATGTAAATAAGACAATATTTCGGAGTATTTATCATAGTTGAAAAGTGCAATCAGAACGTGCAAAAATACTCTTAAGTCTGGATGGGAGATGTTGAAGTATCTGTTCAATGTGCACAAAAATGTAACGCTCTGTGTATAATTGAGCAATCATTAAAATAATTTGTGTCGGGTTAGCTCGCTGTTAAGTCGTGCAATAATCTTGGTTCGTTCAGTTGTTATAATGTATCATACGTAACTACTTATTTGTACTTATTTGAACGAATTTTCGAAACTTCATATGCAGATTTTAAAGTAATTATAATCAGTCTCAGGGAAGTCTATATGTATTCTCGATATTCGTATGTAAAGTAGGACAACAAACTTCAGGATCAAAACAAAAAAGTACTTTGTAAATAACTGACGTGTATACTCAATGAGCACATTTCCTACTTTTGTTCCCTTTTCCTCTTATATGTAATGTACGTATCTCGGTAATCGTGAATAGTCGCTACTAATTAATGTAGTTGAATCTTTTCTGTCAGTGTCTACAAAGAATTTTTAACAAAGATTAACAGAAATTTGTAACTGAATAATAATAGTTAAGAGAATTGAAATGTAACGGAAACATTTTAATGTAATATTTTGATGATGTGTACATATTACAATCACCTTTGATTGCTACGACTGTCAACTATGAATGTCTGCTTTTTTAATTATAAAACAGCAACGGAGACGTAACCTCCCCTGTATTTATATACATACACGAAATACATGTATATGCAGTGTATACATATTTCATGGATCTTATAAATGTAATAAACATTTTATCGCTTTTTAAAACTGAACGGCGGATAATGCAGATAAATTATAAAGCACAGTTTTACGGCGAACGGGAAACGCGAACAAAACATATATTTTATTTGTCAAATTTAAGTTTATTGTAAAAATCAATTAAAAAATGATAGATGAAAAGAAATAAAGATTTTTCATTCACGTACATACAATGTTTACATTTGATTGTACTTTTTCCTTATTAGCGTTAATAAGCGAGATATTTGTTTCTTAGTAAAATTCCTTCTTTTCAAATATTATTGTAAAATAGTTTGTTTATTAAATAAAAACAAATTATTTTTATGGATTAGCGTTTATTATTACATCCTACATTTAATATTTTGAAAAATATTATTAATTTTTTTAAATCTAGATAAAACATAACAAATCACATCAAAATGGAATACTATCAGTAGAATAACTAAATTTTCATTTAAATGTTTAAAACAATATTATTAAAATTGTAACCTACAATTAGCTGAATCATTGATAATTATGAAATCACAAACAAACTAAAAGTTTCTTCGTGTTACAAAAATATTAATCTTTCAAATAAAATTGTAATTTATCAATTTATTTATTTTTGTAAATTTCACATGAATATCTAAATCGAAAGACGTTTTTTGCTTTTTTATATTCTTGCCATATAATATAATAACCAACAATTAAAATTATCTGATCTTGTTCATCTTTACCAAAATAGAAGACTTAACTTACCATTTCTTGTCTGAATTTTGTATTTCTTATTTTGTGTTTTAAAATATTCAATAATTGTTGACAAATTTTCATATCGATAACAAAATTAAACCATTTTGTATGTAAATAATAAAAACATTGCAAAATTCTGTAATAATTTTTATTTATTAATTTCAATAGACTTAATATAATTGTCTACATTCTAATAAAAAAGCATAACTTAATATGCAGTCAAATAAATCTTCAATGACCAACTGATCGATTCTTTAAGCATAATACATAAGATGAAAAATTTGAAATTCAGAATTTATTTCTTTAAACCTTAAATGAAAAACTCAAATGTCATAATCGCATAATATATACAGCGAAAATGTTAAAATTTCCACATGAACAGTTCAAAATAGCCATCGATATCTTAGATATCGACATATGGTAACTTATTGACGTATAGTACTTTATCAAATATATGGTAATGTATCGACACGCGGTACTTTATCGACACATGATAAATTAACGACAAATATTTAACAAGAATATTTATTCATGTGTGAATTTTTAAAAAAATGTTCCCTTGTGTATTACGCGAATATAATAGTTTAAAGTAAGGTTTAAAGATATGAATTCGAATTTAAATTTTTCATTGTATAGTAATTCTAATGCACCTCTTTATTGATAGAGGAAAGTACATTTTTTATTTATTTTGAAATTTTCGAAAGTTATAAATATATCTATGTATTACCACATCCAGAAAAAACACCCATATTCTATTAAAACAAATATATTATCATCGATTTGTAAATTTTTTATGTAGTATTAAATTAGAAACATTCTGTCTTATATTACATACCTATTGATGTGAATCAACCAAGATATTTTTTTCAATGTGATATACCTGTTATATATTTTATATATTTTGCATTATTAAACTGAATACCATAAAATGCAGGACAAAATTTCTTTGCAAAAATATATATACAATAAATAAATACTTATAAAAATTATATTTTAATTGCATATGTATTTAAATTTATATTTTAATTTTAAATTACCTTCAGTTCCCCAAGAAACCAAATTTAAACCAATTTGTAAAATATCACTAATGGTATTTTTAGCATTCTGTGACCTGTACAATTCATTCTCAGTAATATAAACGTAAGAAATAGCTCTGGAAGTGTACGCATTTTAACATTTTCTCGAGTTGATATATTTTCATGTGATTCCGTCATTGGTATTATTAAAAAGATTAACATTTTGGATTAAAAATCAACTAAAAATTAAATATTAAATAAGTATGATAGATGATGAATTCAAAATAAGTTATTATAGTATATCAAATACTTAATCTTATTTGTAAGAATGCGTAACATATCCTACAAAACCAAACTTTTTACATTTTTAGCCCGCAAATTTGTCTACTGTATTTGATCACTATATTTTGTTGTTGTTTTCTGTAATGGCTGTGAGAATACTTTGTAAACTTTGTATTCTCGTACGCCAATAACTGTATTATCCTTGATGTTTATTTCATTTTGTATGTATAAATCACGATATTTTCGTGGTATATAATATCAAACTGTCAGTTGATGACAGTTGATGCAGCCAACTTCAAGCAAGACGTTCTACAGTAAAAAAATCTAACTCAAATACTTTATGAAAATCATACTATCATTACAATTATTATTCTATCTTAAATAAAGAATATTTTTATACATCTCAAATTGGTGTATTTATTACCTTAATGTTATTAATTTGCAATATACTAAATCCGAGATTGCAGACTTGATATATCAACACGAGGAAAACTAACATGTTTCCATTCATGAAATTAACATCTTATCACGGTTAGGTATGACGGATGAAGTCAGACTTAATGTTCCGTCAGGGGGTTAAGACTTCCTATGCTTTCGTGGGTAACGATTGTGATTGTCAGCACCACCTGGGAAGTATCCCATCCTGTGTGAACTACATTGAAAATTGATGCTCCTGTGTCAACTCCCGCAATATTCAAAAAAATATATTTTCAGATAAATTTTTAATACGTAAAATAATGTAATAATTTATTATAAACTTAATTTAAATTACTTGTTCAATTTTTGAAATATGCATCAACATGCACTACGGTATTGTTTCTACGAACAATTTTTATTAATTCAATTTCATATTGATTTTTTGCATTAATTAAATTTCTTATTTGAAATTTATTAATTAAAATAAATTCTTTTGGACTTAATTTATTACCATTTATTTGTATTATTTGCTGATCATTATTTATTTTATATTCTTTTTTGTGTATATCCTTATTAATTTGATATAGAAAAAGGTTAACTACTAAACAGTAATAATTATTTCACCCTAATAGGGAACACAATAAAAATATTTAAATAAATGTAAATTCATATAAAGATGCATAGATAAAGAAAGAGATAAAGAAATTCTCCAGCCTAGCTGGTTACTCACCGCAGGCGAGGGGCTTGTCCTGACTCGCCTCATCCATCCTACCATGGCATCCTCACGTTGCAGCAACTTCCTTTATTGGTCTTCCCATAACGGCGTTAATTTCAGTCACAACACTATTCACTTTTTCACTTTTTCACTACCGAGTAAACGTCCGCACTTTACTAAATTCTTCCTGCGCATGCATGTCTTTTATAATCACTATTCACTCCCCACTCCTAAATGAAAGTTAAAACTTTACTTAGGAATTTCTTCCATTATTTTGTACGTTATCACTGTTTTTGAATTTTCACCATATAATTTGATGAATAATTATTATATAGCAATTATTATTTCAAATTTGTTCAATATTTCAATATCAAAACAATATTTATATATGGTACAAAATGATTATTCAATTATAATTAAGATTTTGTAACATTTCGGGGAATTTTTCGTTTTGATATCATTTTAATTGCAATCAAAAGCCATTAAAAAAATCGTCACTAATGGCAGGGCCATAAATGACCCACATTACAATATGTAAACAGATTCTAAAGAGACACTAATGACCCTCATTAAAAATGTTAAAAGAAGCTTATTGTGAAAATTCAAAAGCAGTGATAAGGATTTCGTACAAAATACTGGAAGAAATCAATAAAGTTTAAACTTTCACTAGGGAGTAGGCAGTGTGTAATGAGTAGTGATTAGAAAAGAGTAGTAGTAGTGAATACTGTTAACGTAAAAAAAAATACGATTTTTTTGTCGGCTGTTCATACAGAAGATCTATTCTCTTTCGATATATATCCACACGTGTAATAAAAGATTTAAATGTTTGAATTAAACAAATTTTTCCATACTTAATGAATTTGGCTGTTATCAGCTTATGGCAATATAATATGTGATATCATTTATATTTAAGAAGACACTAACTCCGTGAAAGCATCCATGACACATAGGATACAAGTCAACTCCCGCGATATTCAAATGAACATATTTTCAGATGAATTTTTATTGTGTAAAATAATTTATTAATTTATTATAAACCTAATGTAAATTAGTTGTATAATTAATGGAATATGTAATACATGTTACACATTTAATGTATTAAGGTATTATTTTTTATAAATATCCCCGATAACACGGTTAACGTAAATTGTATAATATTCAATGTCTTTAATTTTATAAAAAAATTCGTGTTAAATTTTGCTTTAAATTTGCACAAAATGTGCGTAGATTTTGTATAAATTTGAAATGCTATTGTTTTTATGAGTAAAATGTTAATAACAATTGTACAAACATAAAGATATAATAAATATATTACAGTAATGACATTTTTTGTACTATAATAAAACTTGTTATAAATATTTATAATTAAATATTTATGTTTCTTTTAAAAGAATTTCATTAAATTTTACTAAAGAATTATAAATTGATTATAAATTAAACATAAATCAAAATAACATGTTTAAACCTCAAAAGCGTTCGCCGGCGCTTCGCTGGGCTCGGTACAACAGCTGCGCCCTCTACCAACTAATCTTTTCAAGCTAAGACTAAAATTATGGAATCAAAAAATTGAAAAGTTTCAACCCCCCGTGTTCCGTTAAATACAAATGATTATTTTGTCATAAACTAATCAAAATATTTTAAGTGCAAAACAATTTATTTAACTGAAAGCCTACACCCCTAATCAAATATGTGAACGTATTTTGAAAACTGCTGCTTCTATTTGCGTCAAAATGTATGCTTCGAAGTCCTCTATCGGTCATATGAAAAAGCGGTGTTACAATTTAAATTTAAAATTGATTAAATTAACTGGATAAAATCAAAGACTGCTTTAGAAATGTCAAAAATTAATGAAAGTGGTATCATTAAATTAATAGCTGTGAACTAAAATTTTGTTAGATGCGTTTGTTTTATTGTAAAACATATTTACCTTTGACCGTGTAAAATATAATTTATTATTTATTATAATTTATTATATTATATTATTATTTATTATAATTATAAAATTTAAAAGGCAATGTTTACATTTTAACATAAGTATATGTTTTATGTACTCTTTTCTTATTTGCTAAACATTTAACTGTCAAATTTTAACTATTCATATAAATTTTTGCTAATAAATTATAACATAATATTCAAATTGGCCTTTGACAAATATAAACAAAATGTTTTAAAACAAAACATACTTAATAAATTAATTTACTTAGTCAATTATTTTAATTAATACGCTAAATTATCATTAAAAATTAATAAATAAGCAAAAAGCATAAAAACCATACACTTATGTTGGTGTGTAAATATTGCATTTTAGGTTGTTTTCCACGATCGACAGAAAATACGTTCTTTACAATAAAAACATATGAACAAAATACTTGTTC
>JABFOX010002453.1:0-11415 GCA_022817665.1 Axea sp. ZL-2020 | reverse complement strand
TGTACATTTATACTTTAATTATGTATTTCATTATTAAAATAAGTGTTCAAAAATTTATTCAATGATTTCCTTGATTTTTTTCTTCTATCATTTTTATTATATTTATTTAAATAAAAAAAATGTGTTTTAAAAATAAAAAAAAAAAAAAAAAAAGAAAAAACTTAAAGCATTAGTCTCAAAAATATAAAATATTCAAAACATAGGTATTATGTAACAATACAGTTTTATTTATTTTCTTTCCATAAAAAAGGCAAAACACTTTCCACATGAGTTGATAAAGGCATTTATAAACTGGTTGTATTCAATGTCTCACTCTGCAAATCAAAAAAAGAAAAAAAAAAGAAAATTCCTGTATAAATACTTTTAAGCCGAAAAAACACATCGATATTTTAAGCTGTTTGTGTAATGTAAAAAAAATAAGATAATTATATTTATATATATACACATTTTAAACGTGTATAACGCATCTAGCGCACAAACATTGGGATCTTTTATCTTCACTGATAAAAGAGATGAAAATTTCGATATTCTAAGGATGGCGGGTTTTCTTTCTTCCCATTATATAGCCGTCGAATTGTTTTGAAGCAAACCTATTTGCAACTTAAACAGGTTACTTCATTAAAATAACGTAAATCGAATAACAGAGAAAAAAAGTTTTGCGTAAAGTAATTTTTTTGAAAAATTATATAAATGTTTCTTATGCGAATATCAGTTTTAATACAAATTCATATTGGTAACATAAGTGAATTAGGAATCAATTTTGATACAATATCAACAATTTTTAACACTTACTCGGCAATGTTTTCTAAAATAAATGTTATCGTTTAAAATAATTTATAATGAAATATTAATTTTATTTATTTTAGGGTGCGATTTTTAATAACATAATTAGTAATGTATTTGGTTTTATAAAATTCAGTCGAAGTTAAATGATAGACAATTTTTAATTAAATGATCTGTTTTAAACTTAACTTAAATACGCAATATGTGAAGCATACATAACAAAATTTAATGTTGCATTTAAACAATAATAAAAACAAAAAAATTGTAATCAAGAATATTATTTTTTTAATGATATTCTTTAATTTTATTCTTTTCTTACAATAGTTGTGGATTTTATTAGTATTTGCAATCATAAATCTGTAATTATGATAAAAATTGAATTAATATGTATAAAGAGGTCAGAAGCATAGGGTTACAAGTGACATTTCCCAGAAAAATTAATTAATTTCATCTAGGAAATGTCAAATCAAGTAAAATTATTATAGCAATAAAAATAATACTGAAAGCCAATTTTATATTGCTCCCCCATCAAAATTAATTTTCCAATCTCAAGAAAATTCTAAGACCTTATAAACTTTATATTAGATTTTGTCAAAAGCCAAAAAAAAAATGCACTTATAACTCTTTGCTTTTAATCCCCATATATATATACACATAAATTTTTCAAATATACCTTTAATATTCTCAACCATAGCATTTGTCTGTGTGAAAATTATTCGCATTCGAACATCCCTGGTGGAGGAAGGGTAGGATAATTTTGAAATTTCATATGAGAACCTTTATTTTTTATTGCAAATTGCGATTTTACGTCCCAAATAAAGTCTACATGACGCAGAATTCAAATCTCAATTCAATTCACGTATAAAATTTCAAACTTGCTTCCGCCCTAACTCAAGAGAGGGATGGAAGAGAGTAATTTTCAACGAGATATATTCCTGTTGTCTTAAATCTTATTTATTCAGATATTATTATGTGACATTACATACTGACTTAAAAAAACACCGAGTATAATATTTGTTCTGCTAAAAATATAGAAGTCCATTTACGCATTCTTTTAAATAAATCTGATAATAATAACAACAAAAACAACAGCAACCACAACAACAACAATAATAACAATCTTAAAGTTATAGAAAGGGAATTAAGTTTTAAAATAAACTTACTCTACTCTGAACAAAGTAGATATATTATATATATATAATGTATTTATAAGTATATTTTTATATAAATATGTTTTATAATATTGATTATTTAATAAAATTTTATCATTTTATAAAGACTATTTTTAATCGCATTTATGAAAAGTACTATACAATTTATTTAAAGCATTTACTATTAATTTATTTAAACCTCATTAAATTACATATTTCAAATGCAAAATGATCATGACATAATACAACTTGTTACATTATTAAAGAAGAACAAGAACAGAATTTCTGTGTAACTTTCTTTTTGTTCTAAATATAAATTATTTTAAATAGTTACACAAAATTTATAATTGTTCTTTAAATTTTAAATATATAGAAATTTCCTGTAAAATGTAGAATATTTTTTTAGTTTTAACAATTGGGTATCTAAATTTTACTCCAAAAACAGTAAAATTTGAATTTTAAACTACAATGTTTTATTGTTTTTACCAACATAAACTGTTGTTCTACAAAGTATTATTTGTTTCTATTTTTATGTTCCAAAATTTTGAACATCTCCAAATTTTGTAACAACATAGAAAATATCAAAACACTTTTTAATTAGCTATTTTGAATTATTTTTGTTATCAATTGCACAATATCATATATATATTTTTTATATATTATATATTAAATATATATTTAAATAAAAACATTAAATTTTAATAGATATAATTAGTTTTAAATTTAGAGCTTGGGAACTGTTTATTAATTTAGTGTAAAAAAATTGACTAATTTCACAATGACAATAATGTAATGGATGAATATGAAATAGTATCTTTTTATATAGTAAAGAAATTGTATTTTAATAATACAAAGTTATTATATTCGTTCTTTTATAATATCTAACATGGTACATTTCTATTGTTACACCTAAAAGTAGGGTTTAGTATATTCGAAAATTTACAATCAGTAATTTTAATATTGAAATGTCACTACTTTAAAGGTGACAAAATAAATCATGTTGATTAATTGTATGGTATGTATTATATTTAAAAATTCCTGATATTTTTTTGACTGAATGTATATCGAATTTTATACCAACAAAACGCAATTTACAAGAAGATTTGATTTTCTGATTCCATTTGAAGAAGGACGCAAATGAAGGTCTTCGATTGCTGTGTGGAGATTATGGGGACCATGTTCCATTTGTTTGAACTCGTGAGTACTGGTTTAGACGGTTGAAAAGTGGTGATTTTTTCAGAAGCTTTAAGAGTAACTCATTAAGTCATTTCATTACGCCTCAAATGGGAATGGTCCAATATCAAGGAAAATGGTTGCCATACGAATTAAAGCCAAGAAAAGTGGTAAAGAGATTTTTCACCTTCAAAGGCATAAACGAAAGGGCTTTTTGCCATCGAATACAAACTGGTGATGAAAAGCATAGTCGACATCAATGACGAAAACTCAAACCAAAATTCATGCGCTGTATTTGGCGAAATTAGTTAAAGGTAGTTTGTTATAAGCTGTTAATATCAAATTAACAACTGTAATTGATGCATTTGATCCAAACATTAAAGGAGAAATGACCGGAATAAGAGCACAGACACGACAAAACTTTTGCGACATAACAACACTAGACTATATATCGCAGAAAGGGTAAAAAGTCCGTGGAAACACTCAATTAGGATATCCTTTCTCATCCGTTGTGTACTACAAATATTACAAATAAAACAAGTACCACTTGTTTCAATCAATGACTCATGACCTGTCTGAGTAGTATTTCCATTCTTACGAAGAATGCAAAAAATGGATCGATGCTGTTAGAAAGATGGGAAAAAGTAGTGGTTAGAGATGGACAATACTTTGAGCAACCAATCTGGTAGCGTTGTGACAAAATGAAGTTCCAATTTTTACAACAAAATTCTTTATAACTTATTTGCAACTCGAATATTTATACAAACATATAAATTAATAATAATACATAACAGATTTTTTGAAGCTTGTATTAAATTGTAACATATTTTTTTCAAAGTACACAAAAGTAATTCAATTTTAAACAAAATATTAATATGCTTTTTTCTAATATAAAAATTGAATATGCATTTATGCACTAACATCTTTAACGTAACTCATACAAAGCAAAACCATTTAACTAACATATATTTTGACACCTATAATTGTCCGATTTCATATCATATAAACGTAACAAACAAAATACATGCATAATATTCATATGAATTAATAATATTTTTAATCATTTAATTAATAAAACGTTTCGTGAATACGTTCATATTTATGAAATAAGTTTCAATGCATTAATATGGATCACGTGCACAAATACTGGATCACCAAATCAATATTTCGAGTTCGATATTCGTATTGAATTATTTTCACATAAATAATGCTTTAATTTTTAACCGCACTCATTCTTGCTACCGTTTACAGTTTATATAAGACTGAAATTGATTATTAACAGTTTCTAAACAAACTTTTTTAATACATATACAAATCTTTATGTAATAAATTGACTTATATATTACGGGATTTTGTATATATATATATTTTGTATAATAAAATTACAAACAATGCAAAATTATTTACATTACAAATGTTTAGCAATCCATCAATTTTCTATATTTATATTTTTATTAACATACAACATAATGAAAAACATTTATTTAGCATTAAAAAGAACAACGTTGTATGTGCATAAGCATTCAATTAAATATTATATTATACTACATATTGAATACTGTGCCATTGCGAATATCATAAAGCATTTGTGTTGAAATGAAAAAAATTAATAGCGATGTTCACTTTGGTATATGACTTTCACAAGTATCGAACTGCTTTGACTTTTTCTCAGTATATATCAAACAGGGTTGAAATATGTATACCAACTTTGTTCAACGTGTGTAATAATATTTGTATAATCTTACCTTCCATGCATAATATGTTCAGGAAATTGATTATATTGAATATTCTGGTATTTGTAATTGTGTAGATTTTCCTGATCGGTTGAATTATCTATAACGATGTTGGTACCGGTAGCTTCCACCAAAACGCCATTTTCCATTTCCGGTTGACCCGCCTCTAAAACGCCCACGGTCTCCCTTCCATCTTCTCCATTAGAATAACAAACTCTCTGAGAATGTTGTTGTGCTTCGTTGTGATTCTCCTCAGATTTAACGACAACTCCATTTTTTTCGTCGGGTGTTTCTGCATATTGTATTCTCTCAACATCTTCAGACGTCGAACGTTCGTTCTCGTTTGAATCAGCGTATTCTGAAATTGTGTATTAGAAGCATTATGCAAATATTTGTGTCTTTAAACTTATTTTTTAAGATTGGAGGTCATAGATAGTAAAAGGAATCATTTTTATCTTCTCTTATCATATTTATTTAATAAAAGAAAGCCGATAAGACTTTTTGACAGGTTCATTTTTAAAAGGAAGTATCGACTTTCATATAATTTATAATTTCCTTAAAATTTAGATAAATTTTATCTATGTTGAGAAAATTTCTTTATCGTATTTAAAAGAAAAGCTGTGTAAAAATGTATGATATTAAATGTTAAAAAGTAAAAGATCACTAAAAATTAAAACAGTATATTTGTATTAAAAACGATTTTCTTAGTAACATATACAGAATTTCGGTTAACTATACCAGATATAATTTATTTAACTTTAAAAAATAGTCCCGCAAGTATGGGTTTTCAATATAATTATTACTAATATTGTCAAAAATGTATTTTTAAAGACCCTTTTTTGAAACAAATTAAGATAAAGAAAAACTAGTTTATATAAAACAATTTTGAATAAAATTATTCATTTTAGTGAAAGAATTAAATTACAGTTATTTCCACTGAATTGCAATTATGCATAAGAAAATTTTATTTGAAAAAAAAAAAACAGAATATCGTTTCAATTAATTGCACGGTAAATTAAATTAACAAAATATAATATTAAATATTTTTGATGAAACAAAGTATTAGTTCCCAGCTTCCTCAACAAAGGAAATCGAGACAGAATTTCATGCTTTTATTATTATTATGCATATATTCTTGTTTACTAATTAAAAGGGGTTAACGAAAACAACGTTTTATATGTATTTACTAGCGAAAATAATATAGCAAGGTAATATTTCAATGTATAATACAAATAGGACAATGTGTCTATATTTATACTTCTGTCAAAACTACATTTTGCACGAAAAAAGAGACTCACACCAAAAGACAAGATTATACATCTATAAATCATTTTTAAATATCAAGTTATCTGTAAGGGGGGCGTCCACCTGGGCCATAAAAGCTTAACTATTTCGAAAGTAGTCAAAGACCGCAAAATTCTTTCACGTTCGAATTTCGTTTACAAAATATATACAAGAAAATTCTGTGACAAAGGGAAAAGTCAAATAGGGAGGGCTAAACCATAATTAACTAGTAGCAAATTATTTGAATAGGCCTTCAAGATTTACGTTTTTACAAGATCGTTTTATTATTATTGTAATAAGATGTATAGAATTCGGAAGCTCATTATTTCTTCAAGACAATAAGATCATCCCTTCGGACTGTTTTATAACTAGATTTTATTACAAGTATATACAAATAAATACCATTTGGTTAAACTAAGTTTTATAACTATCTACATACATTTAATTCCATATATTGTAACATTTTTGAAAATGTTAGCTTGAAAATGATAGAAAGATAGTATACACCATCTCATTGCATCTTGCAGAATATCACTTGATATAGTAATTAGTATTTCAATCAGTTGTCACATATGTCAAAGATCTTCCCAAATCTTTAATGCCACTCCTTAGGTCCAAAATACGATGTTGAAAACATTTGCATTTGAAAACAAACATTATTTGCTTTCACATTCAGTTAGACCTTCTTTTAAACTCATGCAACTTCTTTAAAATTCAATGTAACAACGTCTTTTATAGGAAATAAAATGTTCTATAAGACTGTATAAACAGTAACTTTGAAAAATTCCTTCACAATACTGTGGATGTTTGCAAAGTTGCTAAAATTTTCTATTAAAAAAGTGATTTTTTTCATCCACCTAGAAATATTGGTGGAAGTGAAAAGCAAATCTAAGAATCTTGAAGCTGAAAGTACATTCCTGAATGTAAAATGAAAGCTATTACTTTGTAATTTAACAAAGTTATGGCAGTTTGAAAATTAATAACGTTTTTATTGTAAACAAGGTGGCTCTTTCTTTGTCCGCAGTGCATTTAGTACACTATGAGAATATTAAAGAATTAAATTAATTAATTCTTATTTTTATATATAATTATACTTTTTATATATAATTTATATATAATTAATAAATAAAGAATTAAAAAAAAAGAAAAAAAAATAAATAAATAAAAAATAAAAAATAAAAAGAAAAAAAAAAATAAAAATAGTTAAAGAAATATAAATAAAATAGGTGTCAAATTAATTTATATCGATTTGTAATATACGAAATACAACTCTTATATGAATCCTATTTAGCTACAATTATTAATTGCGTTTACTGTTAGTAAAAGTTTATAACAGTACAGTGAGTTTATAAGTTGTACATTATTATGTTAACATTAATTTTTTAAAGATTTCCTATAGCTAAATGGAATTCGGTGAAGCTTGTGTTTCGTAAATTATGGGTTCAAATTAAAATAAGTAAAAAATTTCTTTTAATTTTCTTTTTTTTTATAAAAAATGTCTAATAATAATAACGAATTAAAAATATTAAATTTAACATTAAATTAAAAAAATATTTATTTGATAATTTCATGTTTCTCATTTGAAAATTCTATGGTATAATTTAGCATATTAATATAGTTGACTTCGAAATTTACTATAAAGTATCATTAATAAAAATGGTAGTTGAGATTATAAAAACCGTATTCTATAATGCAATTTTTCAGTCTATTATATTTTTTATAAATAAAATTGAATTAACTTTATCATTTGTTATCCGTGTTGATATATTATCAGATTTAACATTAAATCTGTTATCTTTTTTCAGTCTGAAAATGCAATTATTTACTTTTCTCAATTGTTTGAAAATTTATGCATCAAATATAATCTACTATAATACAATTATCTTCTGTTCGTTTATTGTATCATAAATTTATTCTTTAACACTATTAAATTCAACTTATCGATTAATGATGTCGTCATTATCAACCAATAAAAATACTCAGAATATCTCCAGTAGAAAATACATACATTCAACGTATGAAAGTATGTTATGTTTGAAAATAATTTTTCCAATATACACTTAAACAAAATGCAGCCGTGAAATAATTTAACGATGCCTTCATACATTATTTACTATTAATAAAGTCATTATTTGGTATTCTTTTATTCACATATATTATATATTAAATAAACATCATGTATGACATTATTAAATTCAGTGTCGATTTAATGATGAATACTATTGGACTTTGATAGAAATCATTTCTGTTCTTTTCTGATATGAAGTAAATAATGAAAAAATAGCACTTAAATAATTGTTAAGACTCTTTATAAATAAAGTAACGTATAATTAGGCGATATTTCATTTTTTGGTGCAAAATAAAGAAGAGCATTTTTTTATGGACGTTAATGTTCAGAACTAAATTTCATAAATTTGTATCATTTCTTTTTTGCTAAATTACTAATTCAGACAAAAAAAATTATAGATAATGATATTATAACAAGATGCTAAGATAATATATTAGGTAGACGGTATTTTAACAACTTAACTACTTCATCTTTCAACTAACAAACTATAGAATATTTGAAAAATTTACTTCCCACTGAAAATGATAAAAGAAACATTGAATACTGTTAAGAGAGGATTGAAATTATACCGAAATTAACAGTATACTGACTGACATTTGTTGAATAGATTTGCAAACGACACCAATATATCGACATAGTGTTAACATGCCTCCCTTGCTACCCCTGCTATCATTCCATAACTTTATTTTTAAAGACAGATCCAGAAATGCGTGGATTGACGGTATTCATTTTATTCTTTTATGGTGAAATGTATGCAACATTAAAATCATTTATAAAGCTTTACTTACATTTGAAGAGAAAATCTAAGTTAAATATAAAGTTTAAATTCACTTCAGTATAATACAACTATATAAAATTATATCTATACAAAATTTGGTATATTTTTTTCAACAAAAGTGGAAATTATTAATTTAATGTTGGTCGATTTTGCATTTTTAAAATTTAACTTCTTCTCCTTCTTATTTTGTAATGCTAATCTCTGCCCTGCTTTCTTTTACGTAATTTAAAAATGAATTAATATTTAATAAAACTAAAAGTAATGCTGCATTGTTTTACACTGTCAAAAAATATTAAGCGTTTAATAACAAAAAAAGAAGTAAAAAAATCATTTAATGCAATAATTGTTACAGCTTTTTACACTCTAACAGCAATTACTAAATTAATTATACACATTTATATTAAAATAATTTGGTTTGCATGTTTGTTTTATTTTTCTTTTATCCTCTTTGTAGATAAAGCTGTTTCACAGAAACAATTCCAGAGAAAAATAAAAAAGATAAACGGAAGAGGTTTTATGCATCAAACTTCGAGCTTGACTTTTATCTTCAAAGTCTGACAAAAACGCTCACTGTCACCCATGATGGCCGCGTAAAAATAATTGGTGAAGACGCATTCCGGCTAAATGTATTTAACGTCTGCAAAGATTTTTCGGCTTTGAATGGATCCATTATCTTCGAAACTCATAAATATGTCTTATTTTCAGTCCTCGTCTTGGAAAAATGGTTGCATCGATTTTTCTCTTCATTTAACATATGTTGAATATGTTCAATTTCAACAACTCATTTTTAAGAAAGGCAAACTCCGCAAAATGTATAAAATATTCAGTTATCCTTAACCTAATAAAGTTGTAATTCCAAATTAAGTAATTAGTTAAATTAATAAATATATTACCCAAACATCAAGTGTCCAGTTTTTAACTATATTAATCAATGAATTACACTTAACTTTTAACTTAATATATTGCTCAAATCGTACATATAAAACATGCGATTGTTAACATTGACATATAACGTATAATTAATTTCGTTTGTTCATGTTATTTCTTTAAAATAACGAAATATGTTATTTTTAAATGAGTTAAAGTATACTATTTAACAGTTTTATATTTATTCACAAAAGAGCACTTTTCAACCATTTTTCATTTTGAGTGAACAGTTTCCTCGTTATTTGCATTTACCTAGACCATTTGAAATAACAATTTAATATCAATCAGGGATTAAACAGAAACAGTCGAACCATTGTTGTTCAAGACCCTAAATTTGAGACCAACGTAGGTTTATGTAAAGATCAAGGTGTCATTTTAACTGTCCCTGATAAGGAATAAGTCCAGGTGTTACAATAAAACCGAATGTTTTCAACAATTGTCAAATGCAAGATCAATGATATCAGACTATAATAATCATCGACCATCTTATACTTTCTCACGCTGTGATGACATTGATTCAAATCGATGTCAAATAAATATGCAATTTGAGTGTAATTTGAGAACTCAATTAAGTATTGCATTTTTAATAATTACTCTTGAAGTTACCTAATCATACACAAATACAACAAATCCTACTTATTTAAATATGAGCACGAAATGTTTAATGTATAATTTAAATATTAAAATATACCTTATGCAATATCTAAAAAAAACAAACAAATCTGCATATGTAGGACATGTCATTTCTAAAGAATATATTACCAATTTATTATTAATACATTTGTCACTTTATCGATAAAAATGTAACTAAATTTCAAATTTATGGTGTTAATTGAATCAGCAGTTTACTACAGAAATAATGAATTTTTACACACTAAATCGATATGCACAACAGTGTGAATTTCAACTCAGATTTATCCTTTTCGTTATCATTCGCAAACGTCAGGTTGCATTTGAGATATCTATAATTACCATGACAATAACGAGTAGTAGTAATGCGGTGTTGTGATATTGTGGAACCCCATTCATTCCGATAGGACAATCTATCGCGCTTCTCTAGTGTAAATCCTTAGGCGTCCGTTGTAATAACACTTTTATCAAAGAAATAATGCTACTACACAATATCTGTGCAGTCACGTCTAATCTAAGCGCCACTGTAGCAATTTAAGTATCAAAAGAGTATGCTTCGTTTCCAGATTACAACTTGTATTTGATTATGCACCTTCTCGAGATACCATTTATTGCTTTATCTTTGCTAAATAAACCTTTCTTTACACAAACAAAATTAGATAGACTGTTGTTTTCTATTTATCGTCAGTTTTCCTGGAGTTAAGATTTTCCCTTACAAAAACCTTTCGATATTTTAAAACAAGCGCTTCATTTTTAATAAACTTTAATCGATAAAAGAAAAGATTATAACTGTAGTAAAATAAATTATAATAACAATTATTAGTTTTACGACAATAAAATAGCTGCATAACTTAAAATTACCAAATTAAACAATAACGAAAACAAAAA
>JABFOX010002452.1:0-11418 GCA_022817665.1 Axea sp. ZL-2020 | reverse complement strand
GAAAATATAGTAAATTAAGATTTATGAAAAAGATTGAACAAACTATAAATGTTTAACTTTTCCTCAATAGTTTTAAAAAAAAAAAATAAAATTATAAAAACCAACACCACAATATCGTCGTTCGAAATATAATTTTTAATATTTCTTTGAGTATATTATTTTATTGATCAAACAAATATAATGTTGAATTATATAAGAAACGAAAGAAATAATTTTAGCGAATATTATTATTGTAAATTTAATGAGTTAAATACGATGGTTGCTTTTGTAATAATTATACATTATTATTATTATTATTATTATTATTATTATTATTATTATTATTATTATTATTATTAAAACTGTTATAAAATAAAACAAATAATATATTTTTAATTATTTTTAAAAGTTATATAATTTATATTGTTGTATTTAAACATGTTCAAACTTGAAACATTAGACATTTTTATACAAAAATGATTATGGTGCTATTGACGTGGAATATTGAAAATTGTATATTATACTTATGCTTAATATTATTGCATTTGCTAAATTTTTTCTAAAATATTTTTAAAATTATTTCTAAAAAATGTACATATGGCCAATAGTTGTTTAATGTTTCCCTTAAAATAAATGTAAATTATAATTTTTTAATATAATTTTTCTTATTGTGTATTTAATTTTGTCTTAATATCTCAAATAATCATTATATATATATATATAAAAATTACTAAATATTCAGCAGCGTAAGTATACAAGAAAAATGTAACCAAATTTTATTGAGTTTTATATTAAAATTTATTAATAAACTTATTAAAACTGTTATTAAATATACAATCAAGAGATATACCTAGTTTTTTTAATAATTTAAATGTTTGATCCGATTTTAGTTGCGAACACGCCATCCGACAGGAATAAACAAAACAAATTTTATATATATATATAATTTAAAAAAATGAAGAATTTAGCAAAATGAAAAATTTAACAAAATGAAGATTAATCTAATAATTCAAAAGGCAATAAGTTTCATCAAGTTCTATTAATTTTTTTGTTTTTGCAAGATGTCATTTTACTCCTTTGAAAGTTTTCGACAAAGCAATAAAACTTTGAAATTTAAGAAACGCATTTGATCATTAATTAACCAAAAAAAAATGCTGCATAATTCAAATAATTAATATGATAAATATATTTTTGTTGCAAATTTGCAAGGTTATTGTATATAATACAAGGATAATGTATGAAACATGATATATTTGATTAAAAAATGTATATTTACTAAATCAAATATTATTTTTGATGCATATTTTTTTAACATTTTATTTTATATGAAAAACATATTTAAATGTTCAAAAACTATATGAACAAACTGAAGAAAAAAAGTAATTTTAATGGAGTTTATTGTACAGAATATTACTTATATATTCAAATATTCGAAATCATCTTTACTTAATGAATATAAAATTGAACGTCAGAAAGCATAGCCAAATAGCCCTGAAATTGTTTAAATGGAGCCAAATGCAAATAATATTCTCAATTATTTGTATAATTGAGATCTTTATATAAATACTTTATTTGATAGAACAAACATAATTAAATATTTAAAATAATAATAATAATAATAATAATAATAGTATCACATGTTTAGATAAAATCATATTTGTTAAAATGGACAAATGCAGTATTGAAATAAACGAATGAAAATTTTATAATGTTTAATTATGTCTATTTAATGTCTAGTATTTCATAAAATATACTAACACATTAAACACAATATATATATATATATATATATAGTTATTATGAATTTCTGCGCCATATTTTAAGCACATCCTTCACTTTTAAGATAACGTCTATTTTTAATTTAATTTCTAATATTTTATAAAACAGTAATATTTTTTAATGCTGAATTAAATTTTTTTATACATATTTGATACATTATATATTTGATACGCTCTTCAATTTTAATCAATTTTTTCTATAAATACATATAACACAAATATTGTATATTTTAATAATACATCATAATATAATAATTCGTTGAAAATAAAAATTCTCTTCAATTAAGAATAATATATAAATTGAAACTGAATTACAAAATTCAAATTTTATGAATAAACAATGTTTTTTTTTATTTTTATTTTTTATATTATTTTGAACATATGATTTGGTAATAATGAAATAATATTATTTAAAATAAAAGTTAATGCGATGTATTAATCATAATATGATAAAACAATACGATGTAAATATTGTTACAACATTATGCATTGATCCGTTTCTAGCTACTGGAACATTCACATGCAGTTCATTGACTCTTGAACGTGTCACAAGAATCCCACTTTGGGAAAATACCTATTAATTATCAAAGAGTTAAGATTAATGAAACCTCGTGTAAAAATGTACAAATCTATTATAACTACATGTGTTATAAATAAATGTTATATTTGTTTCTTTAATATAAACAAATTATATAATAAATAATACAGTTCACAAATCTCATAAGTCAGTTTACTCTAACTCTAATTGTAATCTTATATGTACAATGTAACATTAATTGAAAAAAAAATATAACTTTTTAATGCACTAATAATGCAATAAATCAAGAAAAATATTCGCTCATTATCAATAAAAGTAACCTTCGATTAATTAAAAATCACAGACTTTTTTGCAGTGATTATTTAATTTATCAACATTTCTTCATCAACAAACTTAATTTTTGAAAATCAGCATTTCTTTATCGATAAAATCTTTATCCATATTACATTAATATCGTTGATTGTTTACTTGCTCCACGTTTTTAATGTATTACCTCTTGTTTATCCACAGCGCCATTGTTTGACAGTGGTCAAGATTCGTTGCTCCGTTTTTTTCGCATCATTCAAATGATCAATTAAATAGTTCACTTAATTGGTGATTCAAACGACAAAACAAGACATTAATATCAGTTTATCAGCCGATAAAAATTTGATCCGTGAAATACTGTTTTTAATACAAAAGCAGAAAAATGCTCGCAGTTGTAAACACTGTCACGGTGGTGCCATCTGATCACAACAACCTAACCTTACTTAACCTAAACTTCGTGCTCAAGTCGGTGACTGTTGATTGCGGTAGACGCATTTGTGTCGAGCGTCCGATGATTAAGTAAATTTTTGCTCACCACTCCACCTCAAGGTCGAAATGATTCTATGGGAGAAGTTGCGCAATGGCTTGAGAATCGGCGCCAAACAGATCTCCGTGGACGCTGTAATGCCAATTTTTGCATTACCGTCACTAACATTCATCGCGGTGCAAAACAGTCTTTGTACTGCGATTATATTCATCCTCACGCCTCTTCTTGTTTATTATTTACACCACAATTTTTTAAGGTACACATAATTATTTTTCAATTTGTTATCAAAACGAACATTGTGAATCACAAGTTGTTTGGACATTTAAACGACGTAAAGTTTCTTACTTTTTAAATTGAATTTCAAATTTTAACTTTAACTGATTGTGTTGTTTACTAATGTCAAACAAGATAATGTAGAGTATGTTACTTATTGAAATAAACAAAAAACAAACTGATTATGCTTTTATATAACATGGAGCTATTAGATAATTGGATTGGTATTTATAACCATTTTACGTGAAAATATTGATTGCATTTTGAAGGTAGTTATAAGTTCTTATGCATTGTAAAATTTCACAAGTTAAAGTTGCAAATTAAAGCGTTTTATTTATTTGGCTTTTTATAAAACTTATTTTATTTCTTTATGATACTAATGTATAAATTTATTATATTTTTGTATAGAATATAAATATAATTTTTTTAAATTCATAACAAAGACAATTGGGTATTAATTAATAATGAATTGTAGCCATGAGAGTTTATATAAAAATGATTTATTTGTATTATTTATTATTTGTATATGTAATTTGTTATGTGTGTAATACTTTATTATGTAATTATTTTACAGTTTTATTATAGTAATAATATATATGGTAATATATACAGTATTAAATAATATAGAATAAAATAATCAAATTATTTATATAATTTTCTCGACAAAATATAAAATTTAATGATTTTACATTTGAGTATGTTATTTTTTTTTATTCTGTCATATTGGTAAATATTTAACATATGGATAAAATGTACAACAAGATAGCCAAATACCTATTTTTATAACAAAACTAAATTAAGAAACCATAACAATTTAAGGGTTTGACATTAACATATAATTAGAAAATGCATCTTTGTTTTTGTACTTTATTAAAGTTATTTTGGACAAATAAGTAATATAAAAATAGCAACAAAACTTATTTAAATTTGACAAAAATATGAATTTATAACAACTAAAAATATATAAATTAAATTTATTGTAATACTTAATTATCTTTTTTAAAATATATAACAAAAATATATAATGATTTTAATATTTTAAAATATTTTGGATAAAACTGAGTAAATATAATTTTTTGTATTAATTCATAAATTAATTTATAATAAAAAGTAAGTAAGTAAGTAAGTAATAATAATAATAATAATAATAATAATAATAATAATAATAATAATAATAATTTATATTCATCTTTTTCATCATTCAGTTTTGATCACAAATAAGTTAAACATGCATATTTTCTTAATCTTCAAAATTCCATAGTACTGATTAAATTAATTAATAAAGCATTTAAGTAAAAAAATGATTTTTTAATTTTTTCTGTTTAACTGCAAATATTGTATTTATTCATAGATATAAATATAGTAGTAAAATAATATTTGACTGCAATCATAAACCCTCACGAACTGCAATCAAAATACAGTTTTTTTAACAAAAGGTAATTGAACTTTCTTAAGAGACATCTTTGCTATAAAATATAAATTTATTGTAAATTTCTTAAAAACTTCATTTGGTTGATATAAAGCATTTATACAAAATTAATATTTTGAAGACATCAGTAAGAATATAAAAGCACATAAAAATAAATTTTAATTTAAATATAATATATATATTTATTTGTATATTAATGGCAAAGTTACTAACAGCAAAGAGAATACATATTATCCATATTTAAAAATATTTGTTTGAATGATTCTTATAAAACCATAATGTTTTAAATAAAATAAATAATTTCTATATATAATTACAATGCTACACTTTACCAGTGAGTGGATTATTTATCTTATTGGAACTTTAAAACTCAATTGCTCTGATTGAACATCAGACTTATCACACTCGAGTTGACATTTCACACAAAAGGTTGGCATCATGGATATGTTCAGACAGTCCCTCTCTTTATATACTCTATTTTGATGTAAAGAGAATTACACATTTTTTTCATGTTTACAATAATATGAAGTTAAGAAATTTCATTCTCTTTATTGTTGTGTATTGTTTAAAGTATTAATTTTTTTTTGTTCACCAATTAATACTCACAATAGAACATCAAGTATACAAAGTGCGCCCTAAAATACAGAAACACAAAATAAAGAATTAAATTAAAAAATCATAATAAAATTTATAAATAATATAATACACAAATTTCAACGTTATAATTACTCACTTGATTATGTAAAAAATATAATTTGCTAATTAATATTAAAAAATGTAAAGTTTTTATTATACAGTAATTTTTACTAGAGCAAAATGTGTCATACAGTCTGCACATTTCATGTTTCTACATTTGCAGGACTGTATAAATACTTTTTTTTATTAGATATACTTGTGTGTACTAAAATCTATATCTTGATCTGTAACTTTTTTATAAGTTCGATATTATCACGTGTACAAATACACAGAAATTAGCACTGTAATTTTATAAAAGAACCTTTTATTACAAATACTATTGAACTGAATATTTAAAAATTCATTAGTAGCATTTTACTTTTGCGTGCAGAAATACTACTACAAAAAGAAATTGTATATTTCAAATTAAAATACTTTTTAAACATAATTTTTTTGTATTATATTTTCAAGTGTTTTTAAAAGAATAAACAAATTTAAACAATTAATAAAAATGTAAAATATTATTAAATTGGTATTGAACTATTTGAACTGTACGAGTAAAATTCTTTTAAATTAATGTATAAAGAAATTATTTAAATATTGTATTAATAATAACACTTAAAATCTTAGAAATAAAAGCTCTTAGATATTTTGCAATGTTACTTAATAAATCATTACTTTATTAAATAAGAACATAATCATTGAGATGCTGATAATTATTCATAGATAAGTATCAAATTTTCAATTGATACAAACATTTGACTCATTTTACAAGGTCGGTTTATTTACTTTGTCATTATTCTTATTATTACTGTTTATAAAAGTATCAAATGGAATACATATGTCTATAAATATTTATTTAGATTATTGAATCAATTTTGTATGAACTATGAATCAAATTAAATAAAATAAACATATTTTATTAATTAATTTTTTTACATTTCATTAATGCTAATTTATTAATTTATTATTATTTCAGGTTTCTACTTAGGACAAAGTTTTTCTTAATGTGGGCCATCGCAAGTGTTATTATGTTGATATTAGTTTTTGAAATAAATGTTGTGCCATTACTTGAAATCCTGCCAGAGGAAAACGCAGTATTTATAGTGAGCGTAGTAGGAGGAATTTGGTGCAGTAGAAAAACCAGACTTATGGCTGATTGCGTATCACAAGAAGATGCACTTATTCAGGGTGTTGAACTCGGTGAAGGCAGTGGAGAACTTTGCCACATATGTAGAAAACGAGCTCCACCGAAAGCATATCACTGTCGCGTTTGTCAAACGTGTATTTTGGGAAGGGAATACCATTGTAAATGGTAAAATGATTTAAAAGCATTTTAAACAAAATTATATGTGAATTATAATGATTAAAAAATTTTATGAATAAACACAGCATTTTCATTCAATAAATACATTATTTTTGAATTAAATGACATTTTTGTTTGATATCACTAAGATGTCTTTTAAATTTTTGCAGGTTGGACTGTTGCATTGGTTCCAGTAATTTGAGGTGGTACCTCGGATGCTTATTTTTTTCAGCTGTAGCATTTATTTATGGCTCCAATTTAACTATGACAAGTGTTTGTCATCCATTTATATTAATTGGCACTGTTCTTTTACCTGATGACTGTAGCGATGTTTATCATCAAATGGAGTAAGTCATAATTTTCGCTTTTGTAACTTCGAGTTTATTTTTTATAAAACATTATAATAAAGCATTTGGAAGAGATCATTCGGTTAATTAATTTTTTTCATTTATTATTAAACTCTTGTAATAAACTGCTTAATTTTAACAGAAAATTTTAAAATAATATGTATTAAATCTGCTTTCAAAATTGATACATTTTAATAGATTGTAAACAAAATCAAATAAATAAAAAATAAACAAAATGTGTATATCATATAACAAATTATTACACAGTGAATAAATTGAAATTTAACGTTTAAAACTTCATACGTATAATCATATAAAATTGAATTTAAAGTTAATTTACCTACAATTTAACATAATTCATTAAAAATAATATTTTTGATAATAATAAAACATATTAGTTTATAAGAATATGTATAAATATTAAACAAATATTTTGTTTGTTTAAAACTAGAGAAAACTAAATTATGTTTGTTTAATAGACTATTTTAGCATATATAAAATTAGAATAATAAACTTTTTCCTTTTAAAAGATAAAACAATTCAGAGGGGTGAAACTTTAATACTGAAAAACGTGGATAACACAGTACTTAAATAAACTGCAGATAAGGACAATTACCGAGACAAATATCTTAAAGCACAACTTATTTATTTTTTATATTTTTACTTAAACGATATTAAGAGAATAATTGATATCATATTTTCATGGTTGTTGTTATAATGCAAGCATTGTTTCAGCATTGCTCTCTGCTTCGTCTCTGCAATCTACAGTTTGCTCCTTGGATGCATCGTTTTATGTTATTTCGTATATCATCTTTGGCTTATATACCTCGGCACGACAGCCAATGAGAGGCGCATCATTAGCAGAAACAGATTACAAGACAGTATGTTTAAAAGTATAACAAGAATATTTTGCTGCAAGGCGTAAAGTTGACTGAAAACAAAGTCCGTCGATTAAAAATAATTTCAAAAAAGTAATTTTCTTGATTATGAACTGAAGACAGACTTATATTTATTACCAGTTAATTATAAGCAACATTGTATAGTAAAACAAATTTTATAGCAAGATCGTCAATTTTTCTGTAAAGAAATATCCATTTTTAAATATTATTATTTTTAAAAAATAATGCAGTTATCTAAGAAAAGTGACAAAGCAATATGTGTTTGAAGTTTCAAACATTGAATATTAATGAATGAAAATGTAAATATTTTTTCAAATTGATAATGAATGGAATATTCCAGATAAATATTGTTGATCAAGGCTAAAAAAAAATAGTTCCATCATACATAAAACTTATATATAATAAAGAATTTTTAATATTGTTCTAAAAATTGCAGTTATTTTTAATTTTATTTAATATAGTACAAAAAATGCAACTTAATTGTAAATCGTTAAATTAACACATTTAAAACTTCATGTACATCAAAATAATTGAATGAAAAAATGTAACTCTAAAATTAGAAAGACAGTTTTAATTTTTAAACAATGATAAATTATTATTAAAGACATGTTTTAAACAGAAGTTGAATGAAGTGCATAATTTTGCCATACCTTTTATTAAAAACTAATTTACCAAGAGGTGTTACATTATTCTACGACAATATTAATTATTTAATAAAATTTAATTAAAATCATTTTGCACACGTGTTTGTGCCTTATTTAGGTTTGATTATAATTTAAAAAATACGTATAAAATGAAAAAATCAATCAAAGAAATATAATAAATATGTATTAGTCGTAAGTGGACTATTTAGTTCTGTAAAAATTACTTTGCAGCTGTTCCTCTTTCTAAAACTGGCGAAAGATAACTTTAATATGTCCACTCTTTATTTTTGCACAAAGTAATTATGAGTATTTAAATTTTACTAGAACGATTATATTATTATATTCATTTTAATATTTAACTAGTTAATACCATGGGTGCTTTGTGTATTAAAAGATATGGTCGCTATTTAAAATATTTTATGTAGTGTAAGAAAATTTTGAAAATAATTATTAAATATTAAAATTCCAAACATCAATTCTGTAATGACAAATCACTATAAAATATATTGAAATGAAATGAAATGTATTTTATGAAGTAAAATCCAAATCTATGTTTACAAATTAATATGTTTCGTATTATAACTTAAAATAATTATACTATGTATAGTGTAATATATAAATGTAATATATTATTTTTTATTTTCTTTTGTATAAAAGAAATTGTATTTAAAATAAAAATAAATATATATTATATTAAAAACACATTATTAATGGCTATAAAAAGTATTATATATGAGCTTTTCAAAAATACGTTAAATAAATTGGACTTTTAAAATAATAGTAAAATTTAGTGATTCTACTATTAAAATTCAATTGGAGTTATTTTTTAAAATATTTGTATGCAAATTTATTTATAGGTATTATTTTTAAATTATTTAAGGCATAAATAATTTGTGTTATTGAAATTATCTAATTAAAAATGTATTAAAAATTAAATGTTTCGATTACTTGAATTTTATTTTTTGTCATGTTTATAACATGTGTATGGAATATTATTAAAGTGAATAAATCTAAAAAATTTAGAAATGTAAACATAATTATTAGAATAATAACAATATATGTAACTGCAAATAAAGCGAATGTACTTTATGTAAGATAAAGTCTATCTTCAGTTTATGGTACAAGCATTAATAGGTTTTGGTGCAATTTTATAGAATGCACACAAATCTCGTGGTTGCCTTTGTTAGAATGAAACAGAATTGCAGAATTATACTTTTACATTAAAAACTCGATTTACATCTCTACAACTATAAAATGACATAAAAGAATCTCAGTTAAACTGTTCAATAACACTGTTGACATTATTTTCTGTCATTTTATTTACTACCTCAATCAAGCCGCTAATGGCTTTGCAAATAAGTTCCCAGCAAAATCAATTTTAAGAAAAATGCTTGTGTTTTAACTAGACATAACAAAAGGTATAGGCAATAATATGTTAATGAAAAATAAAATAGAAATTCATATTCAAATATGCACTATTATTTCTCAATGATTTTAATGAAAATGATTTACTCAAATAAATTTATAAATCATTATGAAATGAGATTATTAGATAATAATTTATTAATATTAACGCAACTTGCTCATTTAAACGTAACAATAATTAATTATATAAATCTTACTTAAATATTTTAAATAATTCATATGTATTTTTTATATTTGTTTGATAAGTATTAACTGGTTAAAAAATCAGTTGATGAAACATTTCTTTTTTAAGCATTTGTTAGTTTTTTATTCACGGCGTATTTTAATAACAATAAACCAATCAAAGGAAAGAAAACAATTTTTAAAGTAAATTGTATACATTAAAATAAAATTATAAATAAAAACACTTCTAATAAAAAACTTATTACAATTAGCTCACATTAAAATAGTACAAAAATTCTTTTGAATTCTGCAATTCTGTACATACATTTTTGTTAAGTTATACAATATTAACTGAAAGTAATTGTATGCACTAATTTTAGTATTTAGGTGATAATTTATTTAAGTGTGCTTAATAACTGTTAGTTCCTCATGTTATATAGATTTGGTAATTCAACATATCAATATTTATATGAAACACCAGACCATTGTCTCGAAGAAAAATACTGTAAAATATCGCGTTATTTTGTATATATTTTGTTATTTTATTTAGTTGACAATAAAATATACATTTTTTTGATCAAATGAAACTGATATTGTATGTGTACATTGAAAAAAAGACAAAATATTTTTAAAAAGTCATTTTGTTAAAATTTGTATGAGGTGCGTTTAATAATTCTGTAGAAAAGGAGAGCAAAATAAATTCATTTTAGAACATTTTTTTCAGTACAATCTAATGCGTAATGGATTTAATTGAAACTTTACGCGAATTTTACTGAGAAATCACGCTTACTAAATACAAATCTTTTTCGTTGCTACGAGCGCTGTATCTTGGATTTTCTATAGATTTATTGAACACTCTGTCTAGAAACTTTAATAGTAGATAAAATTGAATATAAATATAATAATTTACGTATTCAGAAATTTATTCAAATGGATCCTATTTCATTAAACACATATATTTATTTATGAGTATATTATAAATTTTGTACTCAGAACATAAAATGTTAGAAGATGGTATTTTTTAAATATTGTGATTTTATTTAAATAGCTTATTACAAATTTGTATAATTAAATTTACATGTTTGTTGTAATTTATTTCTCAAATCACAATGGTATGTACAAAATATGGCTGCAGTATGGGAAATAAAATCATTGATAATTTTTGAGATT
>JABFOX010002451.1:0-11420 GCA_022817665.1 Axea sp. ZL-2020 | reverse complement strand
ATATATATTTGTATGTATTTTTGTAATTTTGTCATTACTTTTGAAAATTTTTCTTATTTTTTAATTTTATTTTGTAAATTTTTTTAATTACCTTTCAAATCGGTATAAATAAGCATTGTTTATTTTTTTCTTTATTATCTTTATGTTGTTTTATATTTGTTTTTTAATAATTTATAAATTTTTTTCTTAAATTTATAGGAATTTTTTTTTTTTTTTTTTTTTTTTTTTTTTTTTTTTTTTATGTAAATCAATTTGTCAAGTTTGTAAAATGCATTGTAATATCGTGGGAAATTGTTTGAATATTGTTATGATGTGTGCAATAATTAAGAACTATTTTTTTCAGTTTGTTTCGTTTTAATTAATTAATTATCGATATACTGTTATCAAAAATATAGCGCCGAAGCAATGCACAATAATGAATAAATCTCTACTAATTTTCACCTTAAATGGTATTACACTGTACAACGCTAAATAAATTTGTTCTTATATGGATTGAAATTCATTTGAAATTTTAACTAAAGCAATAACTTTGATCTTTGGGATACATATATTAGTATCAATCACACAACTTCACGCGTTGGAACAATACGTGTATTTTATATATATATCATACTTATAATTTATGAGTAGATGTGTATACAATGTACAATAAAGCTTGCGCATATATAAATGCATATATGTGTCAGCAAATAAACATTTTGCTGTACATTTGTAAAATTGAAATCAAGTGTTCTACGCTCAATTTGCGGATAACTGTTCTCGATGCAAAATCTCGATGCACACGATTCAAACATCTAGCTTGTAGCCTGATTGTTGAAGTACCGAATTAACTCGTTCAGAACTTATTAGGAATGTTTATATTGAGAAAAGTATACCTTGATTTGTCGTTTTATGATTCACTATTGAATTCGTCCCTAAAGTTTAGAAAATTCACTGTCTTATATGTAACGATAATTTTGATTTTTCATGAGTTTGTGTGCGACGATTTTAAGTTTTATCATTTTGGAAAAATATTAATAAGACAACTATAAGATTTTCCAGGCTTCGTGTTCTCTCTGCTGAATTTTTAATGAAAAAAATTAATAAATACATATATATTTTAAATCATAAGTCTACTAAACTTAATTAGAATTTGAGATAAATCACATTTTGATTGGTGAAAGATAAGAGAAAGGACAAAATGATTAAAGGGAAAATAAATAATTTTTAAATAAATACGTCGATCGATCGGTATAAAGAAATAAATAAATAAATAAGCAAATGTAAGGAAACATTCATCATATGATATGATGATTAAAGCAGTACTATCGATTTTTTTTATTATACAATTTCCTTTAAAAATATATTATTTAAATGAAACCTGTACAATGTTAACGACTCATTGAATCTTTATTTATATAAATTGTTCAAATGTTCACTTTGTTGATTTATTAATGAACATACAAGTTATGGTATTGGTCTACAAGTATCAATGTATATTAACTGATTTTTTTTGTCGATGAACGCAACGTAATAATTATTTTATTATTAAACTGTAAAAATACCAATTTATGACCCATGAATAATAAATAGATTTGTGATTATTCATAAATATTAAATTACTGGATAGAATAGAATACAATAAAAGACAGCACTTATGCAATAATTTAATTATTCAAGTACCAATAAATATATGCATTTTTTAACATAATTATATTTATACATGCAGATAATATAAAAATATTGTGTAATAACGTGGACATAGTTGGACTGAATAAATTGAGCACGAATTAAATCAAGATTGAACTAAATTTATCGTACATACAAATCATTATTGGAATAAACTTAACGTTGTTGTATAATTACACACAGATTTTTAACATCGGTTGAAATATTGCCTAGTCTCTTTCAGCAATGTAATATTGTTGTATGCTATGTTGTGTTTTATTAACTTTGATATTGTGAACGGTGCAAAAATTATACACAGAAATCTGAAATCGTTTAAGCAACTAAACAATTAGGAAAAGTCAGTTCCCGCATAGTTGTCAACAATGTTTCAGTCAATTCGACATTCTACTCACAAGACTGACAATTATAGTCATAATTTTTACATAATCACAGTGACAAGTTATGCTAAAACAATTAAAAGGTGTAGGTTTTGTAGGTGATGATTTTTCTGCACTTGCTCTGCGTTATGAAGAAATTAGATTTACGTCACCTAATGTTTTGTTTTGAAATTGAAATCATTGTTGTTACAAATATGTAACAGAACAGTCATAATTCATGAGATTTGTGATTTTTTGTTACATTATTGAAAGTTTATGGATATTCAGAATTGCATTTTAGTTTTCAATTAAAAAATTTCTATCGCATTTTGTATAAAACATATTTAAAATATTAAACGATGCTAAAATAAAAAGTTTCACGAACTTTCGTTTAAGAAAAGAACTAGACATGCATACTTGAACAAATGGGAATTCTCCATATTATCTTTAATTCCGGTTGCAAAGGATTTTCTTTTCGTGTTAAAAGTATTTTTGAAAAGTTCTTTTTTATCGTGGTATTTGCATGTTTAACTATTATCGAAGTGAATATTTACTCTAAATTTATGTACATATGTATTGACACGCATACTGTGGGGGGAGGGGGGTAGATTTACTATACTTCTGGAAGGAAAGTTAATTACAGTAATTTATTTAGGATTATAAAATGATTGATAAATGAATTATAATTTAAAGGCAAATGAATTAAAATTAAAATGAATATTGATGAAATTTTTATTTATATTCGATTTATAATTCACATACTAGAGCAATATCGACCCAATAATCAGGACTAAATTGAACTGCTTTCCAATTAAAGAAAACATAATACAACGTAAATTAAACGAAGGTTATAGTTCGGAGATAAAATAAACATTTGACAATCACTGAAATCAACGTTTAAATTTTATTTTCTATAAAGAATTTTCATTCAGAAAGTTAAAAAGATGAGAGTGCATATTTTCATTGCTGCAAGTATTTCAATTCAATATTTAACATGTATATTAAAATTGAATTTGTATTGTTTGTCGATTAATACCATGCTTGGTTAACAGTGCAAGGTGAATTTAACAAAAAATCCAGTAAACAATTTCAGGTAACGAATATATACATTTTCTTGTTGGTATAGAAGAAAATATATATATTAAATAGGTTTTAGAAATTGGCATTGCGTAAATATTAAAAGCACCATTTAATGATCCGAATGGTTAGTTGCTTGAAATTCGTCGAGTTGAACTTAATAATCAAAAGATTAAGTTTTACCCAGTAAGACTGAATAATTAATAGACTGACGCATCCTGGTTTTTGTAATAGTATGATAATTAATTATATACGTGTTGACGATGCAGACAACGTTTTGAGACCGTGGTTTATTTTTTGAGCACAGGCACAAAGCTACAGGTCTCAGAGAGTTTGCTTTAACACCTTTGAATTATTGTTGAAATTAATAAAGCATTGATGGTAACAACAATTAAGTTCTGGGTACTTGGAAATTAATAGCTGATAATCCAGATTTTATATTCCACATATATAAATTTTCGGTTTTAGTTGAAATGTAGTTTGTTTTTATCAAAGAAGTCAATAGAGGATCGAAAGAACAACAAAAATACAGCTTTCAATTTGTTGAGAATTTCAATCGAAGAAAAATAATTCTAATCAACTCGACATATTTGTTGACACAGTAGAATCCAAATTTATAATAAAATATAGGGTTTGTTAATTGAAATTTCCGAGTTGCCTCCGAGCTAAGACGTATGAAGAAAGAGCTCTAATTATAAGACAGTCGAATGTCTCTTTCGGAAGTACACACTTTTCGTTTCGAGCAATTTTTGCATATTTCCGAGTTACGATTGGTCAGGTTAAAACAGACACCCTGTGATAAATATGTATATATGTATAAATGACTATGTTGGAAAGACTAAAATGTGAATTTCCTTAACACCAACTTCAGATAGTACAGGGTAGGCTAAAAGTTTAAAATATAAAATACATTTAGAATTGGGTAGAAAATAACACGTGCAGAACATTCTTGAAGAGTTATTCACTGGCATTGAAATTGATCTTGTTTTTGTGTCTCTAGAAGGCAGGATCGGTGGTTACTTCAAAAACTTAAATAGGATTATTCTTTAATCAAAAGTTATAACAGTTTAAAATGACCATTCACAACTATTAGATCGAGACAGAAGATTTATAATTCTAAAGATAAATTCTCTCTCGATTGACAAAAAAAGACGACTCAAATAAATTTGTTATATTTTTTGACGTAGAATCCAAGTTTAAAATAAACAAGGTGGTTTATGAAGCAGATTTTAATGTTACAATTCACCCTATCCATTGAGGGTAGAGAAAAGTGTCAGTTTTAACATCAGTGAATAGCTCTTCAAACAATATTCCATACAATTCTTTTTCTTGCTCAATTCTGAATGTATTTTTCAAAATATCCAAGTTTCTCCAGACTTTTGGAATACCTATTTTATAAAAAGAGATGTTACTTTGGTACACGTAATCTTTTTTTATCACGATGAGTAATTACGTTAAACGTGTATTTAAAATTTAAATATTGTTGGAAGAGAAATTTTTCGTTGAATTGCTTTCAGGTCTATAAAATATAATTGTTTCATTGGTAATAATGTTAAAATCAAGAATGATGCTTTGTGATTACTAAATATCGACGAGAAAAATGAAAGATAATATAATTTGTTTATTTGGCACGCTGATTTGTAAGTGTAATAAAATTATAAAATGAAAACAAGTGTCTTTTAAATTAATAACAAAATAATTATTCTTGTTGAAAAAATCTGATAAGTTTTTGCAAAATGTACCATGGAAAATGTTACGCAATTAATTAATAATATTAATACAAATTTATGACTGGGTACTTTATAAATTATACTGTTATTATTTTATCAAAGATCAATACAGTTACCGAAATTGGCATATTAAATAGTCACAATAGCAACTGTTTATTCATGAATTCTAAAATTTCACCGTTCGTAATTCTAAAACGTGCACTTTTTATATGTTCGTGTTTTAAATTTACGCAAAATTGCAAAAAAATGTTAACAACAACTTCGTGTTATAATTTTGTTGAAGTTCATTCAACACTTTCCGTAAGATTTGCTTAAATTACCACGTTATATTATTTGTCATGTAAATTAAATTTTAATAGTTGGATGATTTGTTTTAATAGAAGACACGTGACAGAAAGAATTAATCCAACGGTGCAGGCGTTGTAGAATTTTCGCTTTTATTTTGAACTATTTATAGTTGTAGATTGTTGTTTGATTAAAATAATCAAATTTTGTTCATGTAAAATGAATGGTTGTTTAAAAGATTGATTGTCTTGCATATAATGGACGCTAATTATTCCGGAAAAAATTAGTTCAGTAAAAATTATTGAGCCTTTAAAAATGGAATAGAATAAAAAATTCAAGTAATTTGTACTGAGTTGTTCAACAAATTCACTAAGAAATGAGAAATTATCATTATTAAAAAAATGAAATGTCCAATCCGTTAAGGTCAAATGTAAAGCATTAATTACTGTAATAACGCTTGTTTAAATAATATTTCTAAAAATACTAATTTAATATATTATAATTATTTATGGATGATAGATATTCAAGCAAGAGAGTTTCTTTGATTAAAATCAATTACATAATAAGTATTATTTAATAAAGCCCAACACCATGCTTTAAACTTACTCCTTATATACAGTTTAATGTTCATTTCATTAAAAACTACCAATATTTTAGTTGCATACACCCATTAGTAAAATATGATTTATTTTTAATGCACTATTAATCAAATTAATATTACTTTTCCTCTACGTGATAAGGTATCTGTATTCTTATGTATTTTAACTTTTAAGTTCAATATTTGCAGTATTTCATTTCTACACATAGCTGCAACTAATTTAGTTTGAAATTTAATTTTTTCAAAATGAATTGTGAATGCATAATTGAACTTTAAAAATAAGATTTTTCCACTATGCACAAATATAAGAATTTACACTGTTTTAAGTTAATTGATTTAAAGATTTATTCAAATTGATAGTATTGCAGTAATTAATTGTTTATATTTCACCTTAATAGGTTGGATATTTTAAACAACACACGATAAATGTTTAATAACATTAACGAGGACATGGGTTAGTACATAAAATCGATGTATTTTTCTGTAAACTAATTACGAATCTAAACAATTTTTACAAACATCTCTAACGATTCAAGATGCTATTTTTGTTAATTTCACTTGTTTTGTAATATATTTGGTTTTGTGTAAATCAAAATTATTGAAATTAACTAAAACAAAATTGCGATCATCTCGAGAACCGTTAAAGACCGCGACAAAAATTTTCAGATTCATAATCATTGTGAAAAACTGTATCATAAAACACGCGTCTGGGCGTAAGTAAATAATTATTATTATTTAGAATAGTTCTTTCCACCAAAATTACCTTCATTCAATTAATAGATCTCAATGATACCTGGTATAGAAAACGGAATCACAAAGTTCATGCACATTTGTATATTAATGTACATTTTATTAATTATTTATAAATTTATAAAATGATATGAACTAAAATTAATTTAAGAAAAGGAGCGTTTCATTTTTGAAAAATCACTCGCAATTTCAGCAACGGTCACATATTAGAGGGTTGTGCTTATACTTTTTAAAATATTTGACAGTACGCTGATTTTTCCTGGGTAAAAACTAATTTTATGAAGGATGATCACGAAAGGTATATAAAAAGTTTGTACATGGTCAAATTTCTTAAGAAATGTAAATTTAAAAAATACAAAAGTACTTGTTTAATATTTTTAAAAAATTTCTCCATTAATATCAAATTAATCCCCCCGTCCCCCTCTCTCTTCCTCATCGCCATCTCATGGAGGTTAAGCGGAGGGCAACTTTGAAGCTTTAAATGAGAAGTACTCATTTTGTTCTCGTGATTTAGATTTCTTTTGAATTGTAATTTATTCGAATTATACTTTAATCAACAGTTATGACAGGATAAAGCTGTCATTGTCCGTCATTCGATTACGAATTTATTTCCAGAATTTTCAGCCTCTCTGTTTCGATCCGATGCTTATTTTTCGAGATATTTAACCACGTTTAGGCATTGTACACAACCGGTATATGCCGTAAACGGAATTTTTTAAGTCTTTTTTAGCACAAGTGGTAATAGACGCACACGCGCGCGCGCGCAAAGTACTCCTTTAATTAGTTAATTTTATAATTATTCATTTCTTTGTTTAATTTTAGATCGCCGTAAAACGCGTATGTAATAAAAGATAGTACAAATAAAGCCGAAGTGATTGCTTTAATGCCAATAAAAAACTTGATTGAACTACTTTTTAATTTCTTCTTGCAGTAGTGTTCAAGTGTAACAAGTTAAATTTACATATATTTGTTCTTTGACGAACAAAAAGAATGGATTTTATTTAAATGCAAAATGATTTCATCGGTTTCATCAATTAATACTTTTCACTGGCGTACCTTTTATCAGTCCTTTTAAATAATTGTTAAAAAAGCAACTTTTCATTTTGAAAAACACTCTGCGACACTATTGTTCCACGGCAAAAAAGAAACGCGTCATTTTAATCAGGCATTTGAAACATAAATTTCGACATTTTTCTTCGAAAATTCACAAACATAAAATTGCGAAAGGCAAGCGAAAACATTGCAGTATTGACACTTCAAATAATATAGCCAATACAAAAGTTTCATTTCGCCGATTGTCCTCGACGCTTTTACCAATTATTTCTCTTCTTCTGTTACACAGCGCGTTGTACTTTGTATCAAATTTCATCCCCGCACGCTGTGCGTACACGCGTATGAATAGAGAAAATTGAAAACAATATATCCCCGCTTATATATTATATATGATTTCACAATTGTTGTCAAACGATTTTGCCGCAAAATTGACGTTCTTTTAACAATTCTAAAGACAGTTTTATTGCGATAACGTTATATTTCATTTGATTTAATAAAGCATTGATATATCAACGGTTGAGAAAACAATGGCTTCGCGTGTTATAAACGAGAAGAAAAGTTACTGATTTGAGAATTGAGAAAAAGTAAATAAGCTGAACAGTCGCGGCACTTGGGTAAAATTATTTTGCACGCTCGGCAATTTATATTTTATAATACATCACTGGTCATTTATGCTTCAAGTTAACAGAACCTTCCGTTAGTTGCATTATCAGTTTTTATATCGAATAATATACATTCATAGATTGTTAATAATTCCACATTCGTGTAGAAAGTAGGTGAATGGCGATGTATGTTTACGTCGCTAAAATTTTACTCAATTGGTTTGCGGTACTGGTGTTAGTGGCAGGCCACGCATAAGACTTTTCATTTATTTATTTCGTTTCAGAAAATAAAACGGCGTTTAAACATAGAATTAAAAGTATGTTTCTAATAAAGAGAACCCTTTTAATTATGAATGAAATCTTTACAAGCGTCGTGAAATTGAAACGAGTTGTGTCAAGATTTCCTCAAGTCGTGTAAAAATTTTAGCAGACATTTTAGTTGACGCTTCGATGAAAATGAGATAAGTTGTTATGCGGATATATTTCTTATAATTGTGAAGTTAAAGTTGTTAATTTTATTCGGGGAATTTAATATTATGGAATTTTGGAATGAGAATGTAGAATATTATTTCAATAGAAATATTTTCAATGGTTTTTGCACCTTTGTCTTGTTTCGGTTACTTTTTTTATTTAGTTTTGTATATTAACGCACATATTGTTGTTGTTGTTGTTGCTGCTGCTGCTGCTGCTGCTGCTGCTGTTGTTGCTGCTGCTGCTGCTGTTGTTGCTGCTGCTGCTGCTGCTGTTGTAAAAGTATAAATTTTAATGACAGAAATTGATACACTTTAGCCATAAAAAATTATATGGGAAATGTTTATTTGTTCAGCAGGTACAATTGTAATAGAGACACTTTTAATATCGCTTGGAAATTCTGTAAATACTCAATGAATAAAAGTTTGTAAATGTAAATGAAATATCGCTTGAGCGCAGTATAAAGTCGGACCAAATGGACAGTTCTAGCGATAAATCGGATTATAAATCAATAATCACATGAAATAAATATTAATTCATATTGATGCGGAATTAATGTATATATATATTATATATATGTATGCACATATGTGTGAAGTTATATGGATTTCGTTTATTGCTGCATAATGTTTTGATGCGCGTTTATGTATAGATTAATATTATTGCAGTACTTACCTGCGGACAGTTGATGAATGACGGTCAATTGTTTTTCGATATACATATTTCAGATTTAATGGGTTTTATATCATTAAACTTGGCATATTTGATAGGGACATTGTCCACCAAAACTATAATTCCGCGAGACTCGAAAAATCACGCAAACAATAAAATTAGGAGCAGATACATAAACTAAATAAAACATTTACGACTCCCCTGCAGCAATAAAATAATTTAAATACTAAGAACAATCCGCAGCAATGGGATTAGCCGTGTCGATTAATTAAAATAAAATTTCACGTTTGTAAATTACCTTTCTCGCAGAATCACATTCAACGCGCACGTTTATTATGATGATTATGCTTTTCACATTTTTATTCTTACTCAACTTTGAAATCTTCGTTTATCTCTCGGACTTAACGGTGATATAAATTTCACATATGTTATAATAAGAAAATTCCGATAGCGTGCTAACTCGTGTTCGAGTCATTTTCAAAACGCGCTTCTCGAGTGAATATAATCAAGACAAAACTTCGAAACTTCTTTCTCGGCTCATCATCCTACGCAAAGATCCAGCTGCGTGTACATACGGACATTTTATTGCTTCGGAGTCACATGTGAAATACAAACACAACGGTAAATCACTCATATCACTGTCGCTTGTAAAACTTAATTTACGTACGTATTTGTATATGACTTTATATTTTCCATTAGCGGGATAATAACTGACCTAATTCCCCTGCATACTCAAGTTTGCGCTATGAGAAAGTTCGTCCGATCCGCCAGACGTACACCGCTAACTCTTAACTAATAGAATATCAGTTTCTAATAAGACAAATCAAGTTACTTCAGAATAGCGAAAAGTGTCACTGACTCATAATTAATTAGCAATCTGCGCCGATACATAATCCATTACCAATAATTGCACGCGATGACTTTTTGTCGAAATTTTCATTCGATTTTTAAACACCAGTTCAAATGCTTCGTTAATGGTTACTTACCATTAATGCTTAATTCTATTCATTTACAAAGTTACGGTGTTCTTTTGCATAACGATGTTTGCATATATATTTAACACGCGTTAATTAATCAGCTGAACTGTGAAATGATACGGCCAGTTGGAACTATGTCAGAACGTATTATTCATTCATGTTACCATGAAAACACATTTTTTCATATTTGAGTTTATAACAAATTCACTTTTGTTCTTAAGAAGAACAGTCCTTACGGTGCAAAGGGTTTCGTTAAAATTATTGCGTTGCACATGATTGTATTAAACATTATGCAAGCAGTCGATTAGTTGCAATCAGTTTTCAGGCATTGCTCGGACAAAGTAGATTTTGAAAAACAAACGAAAAAGTTCGTTTATTTAGCTCATCGAGTATTTTTTCGTCGATTTAAATGCTTCATTTAGTATTGATTTTATTTTAAAATTATTGTACAAAGGAATTAAATGAACGATAATTATTTTACTTGCACTGAATACATTTTGTGATTGTTACTAAAGTGCTAAATATGTTTTCTTCTATCTGTTTCCGTAAAAAAAAGAAAACACAGTTCAGACTGACGCTCAAAACGATCACTACATCAAAATATATTTCAATAAGTTCGAAAATGTTTAAGAAATTAACAAAGTATTAAATTGAAGACGCTTCGAACGGCCACATATTTTCTTTTCTTCATTTTGGGAAAAAGTTCTTTTCAAGAATGAAACTACATATTGCATTAAATTAAAAAGCACGTTGTGTATATTTATAGCAATAAAAAAATTATACGAGTAATAACGTAATAAATTAATTTAGCAATGTTGCAGGCATATTATATTTATGACCCGGGAAAACTGTTACGTACAAATGAGGAGTAATACGCATTCAATGTATAGCGCAATTTTTTTTAACTAATTTTTTATATACATCGTGTATAATAAACAACTGGACATTTATAAAGTGTGTGCATATATATACCTATTGTAAAATGTGTTATCAAAAATGTTTGAGTTATGATTTGTTGCATCAATAAAATATACATAAAATTTCAAACGTAAAATACAATATAAAATAATACATGAATAATGTATATAATTGATAAAAGAATTTATGTATTATGCAGTTAGAACGTATGTTCTTGTGTTAGGAAGAACTGAATGTTAGACACGCGTAAAAAATATTTTCTT
>JABFOX010002450.1:0-11421 GCA_022817665.1 Axea sp. ZL-2020 | reverse complement strand
ATTAATGGGAATTCATATGAGATTAGATACCCCAAAAGAATGCGTTAATCCAAAAAACAAAATCTTTAAATAGTGCTTTTAATCGAAATAATTATAATCCGGTTGTACAAATAAATAATACCGGCGGAATTATTATTGTACCATGGCGTAATATAATCATTAAAAAAAAAAAAAAAAACGAAAATGAACTTACTATATTTCAAAACAAAATATTATAAAACATTGTTTTGACCAAAAAGATGAAATTAACGAAGAATATAGAAACTTACACAATGATGAAATACACGAGTTGTACGATTCACCCATCAGAATGAATTTAGTAAAACCGCGTAGACTTCAATAGGCGGGACATGTTATACAAATGGAACTGGAAAGCCATACGGGGTACAGGAATAAGTAGATCAATTATTACGATATCCTTAGGTAGATCAAGATGCAGGTTGGAGGATAATATTAAAATCAATTTTGGATAAATCGGATGGAGGGGTACATCGTGGACGAAATTGGCGCAAAAATTCTATGCTACATAAAATAATCCTATCGTTTTATATTAAACTTTAATAATAAATACAATCTATATACATTAATATTAATAATATTTGTAAGATAATTTAAACAATAAAATTTAGTATATATAATATATACAAAAATTACCACTACAAATATGACATGGCGCTTAGCAAAATGTACAGAACTGTGTTACGGAATAAGTTGAGTAACATCATTATTCGTTTCAATGAATAATTTGGATGTACTTGACCTATACACAACAATTAGCACCAATTCAAATTTTCTACACATTTAATGCACCACTTCGAGTGTTGTATATATAACACTTATGAACACTGAAATATGTTGAAATAATTAAGCAAATTTGTTTTATAAAATTGATAAATATATATAATATTTAATAAATGATTTTTAAGCAAGTTCTATACATTATAATTATTACATCTTCTATGAAAAATGATTTTATCATTAATGAATTTTGATTTTAATAATGCATAAAATTTACTGAAGAAATATAACGGATATCTTTTACTACACTAACATTAAATTTCTCAAGTACTGAATATCTGTATCCTTTTTTAAGTTTGTCGAAAAGTTTATGATCCGAAAAATCAATGTCTTCCTTTTGTAATCTTTGAGTTTTTCTATAGTATCATTTTCGTAGAAAAAAGAATATATCATATATAGACATGATTTAAATAGAAATGTGTGATACAAATATTATTTATCAAGTTCTAATACATTAAATAACAAAAATTATTAATAATAATCTTTATAAATTAGAAAAGTTAAAAATACACATTTTCTTATGAAATAATATTGTATAAATATTTCTGATAAAAACATATGATAATAATTGAAACGCTAAATTTTAATAAAAAAGATTTATAACGATTGACGATAATTTTTAAATGAATTAAAATTCTATTTTATTATAAAAAATTAAACTTGTCATGAAAATTTGTCCTATCAAAAAATAAAAACTTCAAATGTATTTCTTTCAATTGATACATTATAAGATATTATAAATTGCAATATTTATATTTTTTTAAAGTATTTTTTAATTATTTAATAATTGTTCAATTACTTAATTATTAAAAATTTGAAGTAATTGGAAAATGTGAGCATTTAAATGAAAAATGGTTTAGCTAAAAACAACTTGAAATTTTATTTATGTATTTTTTTTTTTTTTTAATAATCCTTTATATTATCAAGAAAAAAATTATTTAATGTTAATTAAAATGAAATTAATATTAATATAAATAACTTTATTTTTCCACCATGGAAGAATAATGGAAGAGGAGGAACTGAAGTTAAAAGAAATATTTAAATAACTGAGAAAAAATTAATATTTTAATCCAAATTAACAGTCGAAAAGTAAGCACCTTAAGCTAATATGCATGGAAAAAATTAATTCTTTATTTCCATAAGTTAATGAAAACATTAGTAAGGTACGAGTAGAAAAGGATCTATTGGAAAATCTTTGAATTTTACGACTGTTTAAAACAGGGGGAGGAAATCAGGAGATTCGCGAGGAGGACTCGTAACCAAGATAATTTACTAAATATATTTGAATTCTTTGTTTAACTAGTGAACTTTCGAACTCGAAAGTTCATTACATCGTCGATACAATAACGCCATTCCTCGTGGTTTCGTGCCACTTTTGTCCACGGTATGTCTTTGCGTCCAATTTCCTTAAAATCGATTGTAATATTTTAATTATTTAAAAATTAAAATATAATATTGTTATAAAAATAACTAAAAATCAAATGAAAAATATATTTGATATAAATAAAAGTACTAAATGTAGTTTAATACATAAAATAATTATGCAACAATTCAATGTGATTCTTTCACGATCTACTAAAGATTTAATTTCAAAGTCTTGTATATAATTATTTGAATTTCCAGATCGACTGGAAATTGAAAAAAAACATTGTTTTCAAAACGTTGGCCTCTGTGCTGTCTTCCCTATCTTTGAAGATCCAAGACTACTCGAATTCTTTGAAAAATATTGCACATTGATTTCAAACTATTATTCCGAATTTTATATCTGTATCTTTGACGATACTTTTTATTCCATTTTTAAATTATTTACGTTTCTTTTATTCCACAAAATAATCTAAAATACCATTTTTAATACTCAAATCATATGCATAATAAAATAAAATAATGTGAATAATATAAATGAAATTCAAAATAATTATTATTTTATCAATTTTATAAACTCAGTTTATTTTTCTGATTAATTTGATAAACTTATCAGTTATATGTAAATAATTATGTTTATATTATCCATACATGCTTCCTTTTTATCAAAATTATCGTAATATTTTCATTTTAAAAGAGTCAATCATAAACTAAGATTTTTTATTATTAATAAAAAAATATTTGGTTAAACTATAAATTATGTTTTACTGGATGGAATTAAATGTAATAATTTATTATGCATAATTATTTTTTTATTTATTGGTATGGTCGATGTTCAATTTTAGGGTGTATAACATATAATGCGACGTAATTAAAAGGAGTTAAAACTGATATTTAATTGAAAAACAATTTATGTGTTTTGAGTAAATGGATATACTTTCACCACTATAATATTCATATACGAATTCCAAAAAATAGCGTTTGTCGCACAAGTAGAAGCCAACAACTTTCAATAAAATGCGACCGTAAAACTTTAGAAGCGAATTATGACCTGACGTTTAATAATCCGCAAAGGTCCACTAATAATTAATTATTTAATAATGTACGGAAAAATAAATTTCCTTTGTGAATTTTAAAACAGAATGGCGCCAGAACTTTTATGTTTTCAAAAGTTTTATTCTTTTCTCTCCTAAATCTTCCAAATGACAAAAGGAGAATAATTAAAAACGAACTAAGACAAGCAATATTATAATGCATAAAACGTATTAAAGTATATAGTCATTACGTGGTGCCGGAATGCAAAGATCTAAACAGAATTTCAATTTTCAGTGTTTGAACTGTTGATTTAAAGAATATATTTTTGCACAGAATCTATCTATTAACATAAATAAATTCATTACAATCAATGTTATTTCTTTAACCCCAAAGACACAGAACATTTAAGACAATTTTTCCACAAAAATTATGGTTATACCTTTTTCAAAAAGAAAATATTTGTGGAGTTAAAGATTTGGATCGCTTTGACTTCATATGAACGGGCGAAGATAAATTTGCAGATATAAACCCGCAAGCTAAAAGCACTTTTATTCGAAATCTCTCCATTCGTCAAAATATGAAATGTATGTTGGGTTGTTTCTTGACTCTATACGTTACTGTGAACATTCAGAATTTTAGCAGTACTTGTATGAAAAAGTAAGATTAATTAATTTTTAGAGTATGCCTTTTTAGAAACAATTTTGTAATGAATGAATTTTATTTGATGTCCTATAATAAGTAAATTGAATTTAATGCTGTATAAATTATAATAAAAAAATTAACTCCTTGAAATTATATAATAAAATTAAAACCAATATTTTTTAGAAAACACATTCGTTCTATATATATAATTTACTCCGGTATTATAAACAAAATATTAACAATAATCTAATATAATGCAGTCTGAAATAATGCAAAAAAGCAAAAATATGTAATTTCAATAAAATTTACTTTAACTTTTAACTATGAATAATTTAGAAAATAGTACTTATTTTTAAATAAAATAAATGTATGATTATTTACTCAAAAAGTTAAATTTATTACTGTAAAATATTGATAGGAATATAATATATATAAAATAACTATTTATTCTACGAATTATTTAAAGACTGAGTAACTGATTAAAAATCGTAGTGCGTATTGGACTTATAAATTATATTTTATACTGTATGGAAGTGATTAGTATTATACGAGTGAAATTTTACATCAAGCAAACTGCTGAGTAATACGGAAAAATACGGCAAATGTTAGGTGGTCAGCCAACTTTAATACTGCTATATTCTTCATGCGACTCAATTATGTTATATTACTTGCCACATTTATGTCACACCACTTACTCTAGGTATTATATATCCTTTTTTCTAAGTTGATAATGCCAGTATGTATCGCCATACCAAAACACTTAGTTACCAGATTATACCTGTTCTCTTTACTTGGTATCCATACCTTGTAAAATAATACATTTTAAATATATTATTAGTATTACTACTATGTATATACTATAATTAATATAAAAATAATAAAATGAACAAACTTTGGATACCAAGTACAGAGAACAGGTATAATCTGGTAATTAAAAATGTTTTGGTATGAATATATATATGACATATAAAATATTATATGTGTATATAATATATAAAAATAAAATAAAATTATTATGAATCATACCATGACTCTTACCGGATATTCAAGATATTTTTTGAGTTTACTTTTATTTATTTTTAATGCAATCTTTGTACAAGTTTATATTATTCATAATTATATGTATTTGTATATAATATTTTATTTATGGCTTTTTGTAGTGAAATCACTTTTCATTCAAATACGTATTATAATTTTAAAAGTACACGTATCCCAATTAATCAAACGGACACCTACGAAATACTTTCTGTATACTCTGTGAACACGTTAACCGATAAGTATGGTTCGGTGGTTCGGGATTTGAATTATCAGAAGCAAATACCATAATGAAAACATAAATTAGTGTAACAAATAATACTTGAATAAAGTATTTATCATCTTTTTTAAATAATAAGAGTAAATTATATTAATTTTATTATATTCTATCGTATAGTTTATACGAGGAATTTTCAATTAGTCCTTATTAAGTCCAAGATATAGTGCTCGTAACATTAAAAAAGGGTTGTTTTTAGTAAGTATCATCTCTCACTAGAGTGTGTCACAAAATTCTATTGTATCCAATCATGTAAACATAAACTTGTGTTTATTTAGAGAAATAGTAAAATGATTTGCGTGGAGTTAATGACATATCTCATCTTGTGCTTCTGACTGTTTACATTTGGATAAATGAATTTGAACGTGGTTATACATTCACAAATAGTGAACATTATTCAGGACGTTCAGTGGAAGGCACTTCCTTCGAAATGATTGACAACATCCACGATATAGTTTTAAACGATCAGTGAACAAAGTTAGCAAAATAGTTGAAGCCAGATGAATATCATAAGATAGAGTATTTTAATTTTATAAAAAAATTGTGTGTGTCAAAAATATACTTGTTGGGTACTGTGTTTTCTCTCAGTAGAAAATCGTGTGATTGGTTCGATGATTCGTTTATTATTATATTATTTTGTTAAATTACTATTGTATATTTATTTATAATTGAGTCCTCTGATTATACTTCTTTAATATAAAGTTCATTACAATATTTTCTGAATATACAATGAAGTACATTGGAACAGTTACCTTTGCCATACAGTTTGCTGCAAATAAGTATTACAATTCTATGGTTATTCGGACAGTACTTCACTAATAAATTAAAACAATATTATTTGAGAATTATAAATATTATTCATGTTAATATTTAAATCAATATGAATTAATAAATTAATTATACATTTAGAAGCACAATCAGAAAAATTATTCGAACTGCCTTTACGGAAAAAATATTATTTAAAATAATAGATCTTTTTACTCAAAATACATTTGTTTGAAATCCACTCACTTAAATCATTTTAATAACTCTCATAAATAATAAAATGTATTTTTTTCTACAAAATTACAACTTTAATTTGAATTTTCTATTTATATCAAAATATATGAAAAAAATCTAGTTTCAATATAATTTAATAGCTTATTTTAATAACGCATATTGAATTATTTTATATAATTAAATAATTTTGAATATTATAATTGGCATAATGATTTTTAATTACATTGTTAGCTTAAATAAATACATATCAAAATAATATAATATAATGAAATGAATTATAAAATATAAATGTACGTATAAAAGGTGGAAATTAAAAATAAAAATATTGAGTTGTTGTTTGCGAAAATAAAAAGTTATTTAATATCAAAACACTATATAAAACAATTAGTAAAATGCCACTAATATACTAATTTAAAATAATGAAATAATAGAAATATGTGTATGAAGAAACTGATTTTGAGTATTACAAAGAATTACTAATTGCTCTTCATACATATTATTATTATTTTTTTTATAAATTTGGTATTAATTTCATGAAAGCAACAGAACGCTTTATTTATCTTTCGAACTACAACTATATTCACGGCAAGACTTATTTCTTTTTGAATTTCTTTAGCGCAGAAAGTACTCGTTAATTAATGAGAAGTAGTTTACTTTTCGAGCATGAGTAAAGTAAAACAAAAATGCACAAAAAGGGTTAACTTTATTTAAATAGAGCATAAAGTTGCGATACCCTAAGAGAACGTGACTTAGAAAGCATGGTAGGAATAATTAACGAGAGGCTACGAATACCTCTTATGTTGGAAACATACGTTTAACGACCTCAACTGCAACTACATTCGAAGGTCTGAATACTTATGGATGTGTGGACTGGAATGAGAGTCGTTGGTAAGGCAGAGTGAAGTGCAAGCACGTACTTCTATAATTGTTGAGGTGGTACTAAGTAAACTCCTTAACGGATCTCCTATAAATGTTTCAAAATGTAATAGCTTTACGAAAATTTACACAATTTTTTTTTACTTACTGTCATTGTCACGGAAATAAAGCACGTATGGGAGTGAGAGAGCTGTATTGATTTTGTATTCGTGAGCTTTTAACTCTTCTAGTACTAGCTTTCTACAAGCAGGAAAGCTTATAAATGCATAATTTCAGTAATCTCTGAACAGAAGTATCAAGGATTCAGCTTCATTTGGAATCCAAATAAGACATTAACATATATACGTATGATATTAATAAAGCTTACAGTTGTGAAAACTTGTTAATGACTATAAATATGTTCGGATACTTAAAAAAATTGTTGAAATCTATATTAAAAAGCGTATGTATTACCTTGCTAATATTCATATTAATTAGATTTGCATTAAGTTGTGGTAAAGAATCTTTAAAGTTATATTTCTCGGAAAAAACATTTAAAGCATAAAAAATCAACTTCTTCAACAAAGTAAATCTTTACAAATCTGAAATGTTTATCTTAGTTTTTTATATTTATTAATATTTATCTTTGTTTTTTAACCACAAACAAAAATAAGTAAACACGAACTTGAAAGGCAAAGAAGTTAGTGTAGCAAACGTTCATTCAATAATTTGAAACGTTTCATAATTATTAAAATTCAAATCTTCCTTTAAGTTTATATTTGTAATATTAATATGTAAATTCATATATTTTTGATTGGATAAGGGAAAAAGATTAACGTAATGTTAAAGCAAATTGGCCGTAATATGGATGTTTTTTACTACAGTTTTAATTTTGTTATACAATAAAAATATTGTTTTATTTGCAAAAATAATATGTCATAAAATAATTGAAATTTAAAATTATATGATGAAAATAATATAATTACAGTAAAATATTTCTTGATTTTTCATTAATATTAGAAAAATAATGCAATTGAGATACTGAATTACGTAAGTTTATTATAAAAATTGAAGTTTGATATGACAATTATTTACAATATTTAGAATAAATGAGATGTAATTTTATTATATTATGCAAAAATTATAGTTAAATTGAGATCTTTAAAGACTGCATTCTCTAACGTAGAATTATTTTAGTAGATTTTGATACAATTAGTAAACTCATTGGTGAAAAATGTATTTCTATGTAAAATTCAACATCAAATTTAAAATGAGATCGACTGCATTTTTTATTTTATGAAAAAGCAGGTAGAATTTTATTGTACGTTTTCTTAATGTATAATATTTCTCTTATGAAATAAATCTTTTATGACTGTTTCACTCGACATATTCATAAAAAGGAACACCTAGGGAACTGTTACATAATTTTCAGGATTATGTTAATAATTAATATTTAATAATAGCTCACAACATGTAATTAGACCTATCAAATTCAGTAGCCAATATTATTTCGATCAATTTGAAAAAAAACTGTGTAATCTATTATGAAATGTAAAAATAACGTTTCAAAAAGGCTTGTTCAGTTTTTGAACTTTTGAATGTAACTTGCTAAAATGCAAAACTGCTATTTTTATCGTTTTAACGAAATATTACATTTCAATTACAATTTATTTTCTAAATAAATTAAGGATTACATTACTCGGATAGTTTCTAACAGAACATAAAGAGTTGTATTATTAAAAAAATTTCAGTAGATACAATTTATCATCAAAAATGGTAGCATTTTATCATTTAATTACTTTACTTTATTGAATTTGGTCAATAAGGTTTTTCTATTTTCATCAATAAAGTTTTCAATTGAAATTACACATTTCAACAGCACCAGGCTATGTGTCAATTCTTAAAATTTGTTGGACATAAAAATGAATTGCATTACTTACATCCTGATCAGCTATATGTTTTTGATATTAAGATTACAAATCCATTTTTATTTCACGCTTTCTAAAAAAAAAGTTGATTGAATAGATTGAATAAATATTATATCACGGTCAAGTTTTATATTATTGCTAAAATCTAAATTAGTTTATTAAAAAAACTGTTAACAAACAAATAAATACACACTAATTTGTATATAATGTTTTTAACTAATGAAACTGTTTTAAAAATTGTTGTTAATAGTACATAAGTATTCAATTTGCGTATTGAAATTTTTGCACTTAAAACTAATTAAATTATTATTGTCTATTTAATTAACTTGCAGAATAAAAATGAATGTTACCTATTTTAAATAAATATCACAATATTTTAAATAGTTGAATAACAATATGTATAAGAAAATAGGGTTTGAGAAATTTTAACTGATGTATTTTGTTTAAATTAATTAAAAAAAAAAAACTTAATGTCAAATTGAATATAAACCAAATTTTTATTGAACAAAATTCAGTTTTAATTTTTATTAAAATATATGTTCGTTTTTCTAAAATGATTGTTAATTTTAGCTCATGAAATGGCATTTTAAATATATAAAATCCAATCAATAAATACATAAGTAAACGACTTGTATGCAATAGTTTTCGAATCTAAATACAAATCACATAACTTATTATTTATCTGATTTATAAAATATTTCAACAGAAATTCATCTTGATCTATTTAAAAGGTAATTGTGGAGTAAAACTACCAAAAAATTGCAACAATTTTTACCCATTTTTTTACCATTTAAACACATATTACCAAATGTTTAACTGATATGTAATAAAATACTTAAAAATTTATTTTTATGAAGTTTTAAATAAACTAATATATTCTTGTTAGTTAAATTTGTCATTGTATTCAAATTTTCAGTAAAAACGTTTTTGAACTGTAGATTTTTCAAACTGACATTCAGCACCATCTATTATAATCCCCTTATTTCATTACCGAAAAAGCATTTAATTTAATAAATTAAAGAAATATTTAAAATAGTTCAAAAAATTTGGACAGGATTGATCATGATATTGTGTATTTTATTACGACAGAATATGAGAGATTTGAATAACGTTTTTTATCAGTTAAATTTTTTCTATATTTTTCAGTAAATATGACACTCATATTTATAAATTATACTTCCTTATGGGAATATATTTTGGAATTTGTGTGGTATTGAAATAATTATTAAACTGAAAAATCAAAAATAATGAACACCACAATGAGCACCATAAAATAGTGGTGCATTGTTCAGAAAGATGACATCCGTCAAAGTCACTATAGTGGCGCATCGTACCTAAGAGTTTAATCATAAGTGAAATCGACGTTACAGAAAAACTAAATTTCTTGGAAATGTTTTCCTGTACTTATAACTCCTGGAATATTATATGTATTGTATTACATATTTATGTAATAGTATTAAACCAACTTAAATATGAAAGCATGTGAAAAGTACTTGTGGCCTAATATGAAACTAATTTTAATGAATTATATTCTGACTTGCGTCAAAAAAATTAACGTCTTGTATCAAATGAGAAAAAATATTCTATCGCATGGTTTCATGTAATTACAACTCTAAACTTTTAATTGAAAATTTATAAACTATAATAAAATACTAAAAACAAATGAAGAAAACATTTTTATTTGTGAATAACATAATTAATTATTTACAACTAATAAAGAAATGTTTGCTTCAAATATCAATTAAAATGATTTTTTTAATGTGTGCTTTAATAATATATTTAATGAAAATAATACATTTGTTTTATCGATCTTAATCAGTGTACATTTACTATAAATTTAATATAACGCAATACAGTAGATTATTTAAATGGTAAATAATTTTTATCGTTCTATAATACTTTAAAAACCAAATAAATTTAACTGGCGATCCAGTAGAAGTACAACCTATCGATAACCCAGATCTATTACTGCAAAGAACTCGATTACAAATTAAACAAATCTCATAGATCCCGTATCACTTAAGTAAACAAGTTGGATATATGGATTATTAATTTGTTTACTGATTCAATGAATGCGTAACAAATAAATCCTTTTGATATAAAGCAGAAGAAATTTTGAAAAGCAATTTCGAACTCAATACAGCAGTTATCGACAAGAACATTCTAATATTCTGTGAAACTTTTAGGGTATTTAATTGATGACAGAATTTTAGTATTCTATGACACAGTAAAAAGTAATTTTACATATACACAAATGTTGTTTAAGAATCCAGATTGTATTATATGAACAAAATTGTACGTATCTATAAAATAGGGGAAAGCATTGCTTAGTAAAAAGCAATATATACAAGAGTGTGTGTGTGTGTGTGTGTGTGTGTGTGTGTGTGTGTGTGTGTGTGTGTGTGTGTGTGTGTGTGTGTGTGTGTATTAAATATTTATGTAACGAACAACGACTGTAACATTGCAAGTTTAGATATTATCTAAATTTTT
>JABFOX010002449.1:0-11421 GCA_022817665.1 Axea sp. ZL-2020 | reverse complement strand
AAAATTGCTATGACAAAAAATATTAATTCATCAAAGCTAATTTATAATTTAAATAATGTTTATAATATTGTGTATTTTTAGATGGTAATTTAATCTCTACATAGCTATTTATGTTACTATTTATGTTTTTATGTTTAAAAAATTATACAATATAAATTTATGTTAAATATGTTTTATATATATAATGTATATATATTTTTTATTTTTTTATATTATTAATTATATATATAAAAAAAAAAAAAAACAAACAAACAAAAATATGTAAATATATATAACATAGAATATATAATCGAATGTTGGCGCTCTTGAGTATTTTTATGCAATATTTTGTACGGTATAAAGAGTTACAATTTACATGTATCCATTATTATGAAAATTTGATATTGGTTAATAAATTATTATTAACAAAGAATACAAGCAAAAAACACTTTTTACGCTCAATATAAAATAAATGTTTAATTGATATTAGTTCCAAAAGGTTGATTATGAATATTAATTTCACAAGTGTATTTTAAACATTTTATTTCACATTCTACAACACAAATAATTACATCTTTTTTGATGAAAGACAACGATGCCTTCGATGCATTCTAATACAGAAGTTAGATATAGAACATTTGACATATTAAACCAGCCTCGTAATCTTGTAGTGAGTTTAAAAAATTAATGTTTTTACTATTATCAATATTGTATGGTAAACAAAATTTGCTAATGTTCTGTAAGACTTTTCTTGGGCAATTTAGCTGTTGATACATGAATTTTGAGGTAATGTAAAGGACCATGTTCGCATGGTCACATGAGTCATGAGACATTTTTCGACAGAGGGTTTTTTTGTTTGTAAAATAGATTTTCTATCTATTTTCTTTGATTTATAAATTGCAAGATTCCTTAAAGATGTGAGCATGCGTGTACGTAATGCTGATAGCGCGAGTTCAGTAATTTCGCAAGTGTACGAATAGCAATAGCGCGTGTGATAAACAATAGCTCATACTGAGCTCGCTCGAGGCGCGTGGAGCTAATTGTTAGCAATACCGTATGTACCATGATGAAAGCTTGTGGTAAGCGATAACATATGGAGCTCGCAATAAGCTTATACTCAGCACCGCGGAATTGGTGCTTTGTCCTTTTCAGGTGTTGCAGTTATGTAGAATGGCAATGAAAGTTCACTTGTGGCGTTGGTCCGAGCGACCGACGATTTGCTGGTTCTCAAGTTTTAAGTTTTGCAACGCTTACAGTTTTGCTGTGATAACACCTGTGTTCAGCGAATTCCCACCTTGCGAAAAAAACGTTAAAATTGCAGAATATGTTCTGTCAATAAATATTTTTTTCTTGTAAAAAAGTAAAAACAATTAAATAAAAACAAAAAAAAAACTAAATATAAAATTTTCAATAAATGTTTTACATTTACATAAAGTGTATCAAAAAAGTATCGAAATAGTGAAATTTCTCGAAAATTTCAATTACCTTAATTTTGTAGTCTGTTTGTTTTGCAAGATTTAATGGCATTCCGTTGTAATTAGTAAGTGATTTCCATGGTTACTGGACATATCTTTTAAACCTACTTCAATTTACAAAGATTTCAGTTCTTTTATTGAAATTCAGTTACTATTTGTTTTTGTATTATTTCTGTTATAAAATAGGATCAATTTGACGAAAAGAGAACATCTATTCCAATAAAAAAAGTTTGGGTTAATTTATAAAGATCTCATGATAAAATACATTGACTGATCAATGATGGCCTACATCGAATTTACAAATAAACCATCGAAAGAAATATGAAACGGTATGAACAAAGTGGTAATATTAAAAGTAGATCTAAACCAGGAAGAACATGTACAACAACTATGGAAGAAAAGTCATTAGACGTTTAACTACAGAAAATAAAACTGAGAACTTCCCAATAACACGAAATAAGTAGAATTTCTGTCTAAAAGATTTAAACAAATTAAATTTGCTTTTTCTAAAATGAAACTATTTCATGAGTCAAAACGAAGATAATTTTGGCCGACATGCTTATTTTTGTGAGGGCATGAAGTTTAAAATAAATAGTTACTTTGATGTAAGTTTTTTCGGATAAATCACTGTTCCGATTAAGTGGTAATTATAACTGACATCACTTTAGATATTTATCTGATTGAAATTCTTTCTGAACACATGAACAAAAATCAGAGTATAATATGAAAATTAAGTGTTTGGGTTGATATATTAAGAGGTGGATTAATAGGGCCATTCTTTATAAATGACAGTTTTAGAATTAAAAAATGAATTGGTCATAACTTTCTGTAATCATTAAAGAAGATAAAAAGTTGCAACTGAATAACTAGTCAGATCATTAGATATGACTGCTAACGATTTTTTTTTGCAGTCATCGAATAGACGACTTATAAATACTTTAAAAATCCTTGTTTAAATGATTTTTCTCACAAGTAATTTATAAACGTCACCTTTATTTATTATTATTATTATTATTATCTACTGAATGTTTCAGAAAATTCTATTGAAGCTTTTTATCATCGACCTCCTCATTATCAAGAATTAACAGTTAGTACTTTGAACAATTGATTTTTTAATTGTATTTTGCCAGTTCATTTTGGAACATCACAAATATTTAATGAGAACTACTTTTGATCAAATTTTCCGATATTTAGGAAGATACAAGACTACCACGAATCAAGCACTTCAGAAACAAGATGATTCTCTTTCACGCCAAACGTGTTTCTAAAAAACTGAGTTTGACTAATTTAATTTAATTCAGATGTTGGAAACACAAGGTTACATTTTTTGTGTAAATGTTTATTTTCCAATAACAGAGCCATTCATAGTAAAACCAAAAAAATGTTCCTTATATAATCTTCCTCAAAAACTGAAATATCGTCATTCGAATTAGACGTCTTCAAATCTTTCTTCCATATCATCTTAGGTCACAATGTATCGTGTTTGAACGAATTTTTTTATTACAGTGTATCTAGAAATTATTAACACAAGAAAGTGCGAAACTTCGTTGAGAAATTTCGTTCGATAAAGTAAATTTTCTATTGCTATTGCAGCAAAATATATTGTAACCACTTGTCGAAAAATAGAAATACGGTTTTGTTACAGTATTGATGGGTTGAACCTGATAATGATAATACGATACTACTTCGTAAAGTGACCTTCAGTTATATTACGTCGTTGCTAAGAAAAATCACCCAAACTTCAACTATCAAACAAACAGCACCTTCAGTACGTAAAATTCATTACATAAATGTTGCAGAAGCGAGTAATCCTGATGTTATATATATTCCATTGATTCGAGATTATTATTATCGGAGATTGGGAAATTTGAGGTAGAGAGTGGTATACTATTTTGGACAGTTGTGAGCAATCGGTATCAGTCTCTTTGTAAAAATTTTATTAGATTTTGAGTGCATCTTTGAATCAAGCAGTTGACAATACCTTTGAACAAAGTATGTAAAATTATAGTACACAGCTTAGGAATAATCGATAGCATTACAATAAATGTAAATGTCTCTCACGAATAATAACAACCTGTGTAATTTTAACATATCAATGGTTAGTACTTGAAATGCGAGTTATACGTCACACGGAATAATGTCGATCCACAAAATGGGCATAAAGATATGTTTCTAGAGAATTCAACATTATTATAATTATAGTAATTCATATTATTATAAAAAAAAAACTTAATTTGTCAAGGTTTGAAACAGTTTTTTTTTTTTTCAAAATTTTAAGTTCAAATATGAAAAATTGACATTTGAGTATTCGTTTACAAGTGCGCAGAGTAAACATTACGCTGAGCCGAATGCTCGTAATAATTAAACCTTGTAATAATTACTCACATAACTATTCATAATAATTACTCATATAGACGTTATTATACTGGTTATTCCTGAAAAATAAAAGGACACTAAAATATTCTTTCGATATTTGTCATCGAAAAAACAGTTATTTTTTAATGATCTTTTGAATTCTGTTGTTGTAAAAAATATTTCTGAAAAATATTTCGTATTTAAACTTCTTAAATATCCAAAAATATTACATACACATTAAAATGTTAATTACTACAAGTTATCTATTAACAATTACATTATATTAAATAAATATATTGGTGTTAGTCAGTTATTATATTTTTTATCACAAAATATTATTGTTTTTATTATTATAATAATAAGAAATAAATACTAAAAATAATTATTGCATCGCAAAATCTGTGTACATAAATTATACATTGAAACATGCACTTCTTTTGAGTTTGTTAATTTTTTGACAAAATGTTACTTAAACAATACACGTTTAATCTGCTTTGAATTTGATTTGGTCTGATATTTCAAGTGTCATTTGTTTTTTAAGTTGTGATAATATTTTACATAAAACTTAATTATTATAATGATTTGCATGTGAAAAAATGAGCCCGATTTTTTCCTCGTATTTTCAGATAAGTTTTCAAAACACAATAATTGTGACAACATGAATATCTTAACCGTTTATTTTTTATGAACAATTATATGCAATAACCTGAGTTATTGAAATTTCAAATATACCTTTTCCTTTACTATTATCCCAACTAACAATACTACTCGAGGACGTTAATTTATATACTCAACATACGATTGAAACATACGATTTCAAACTGACAGTGGTAGTCTATATTATTCAATACTAACACGGGATATATTAAATCGCAATTTCAATGGCTAAAGTATCAAATGAAGTGATCCGGTTAATTGGCTTACTAGGTTGATAGATTTGGCATCGCAAAATTTCTTCTTGTAGGGTTTCCTAAAAGATAAAATTTATCAACAACTGTCAATAACTCGCTAAGATATGACGGAGTGAATTTGGAATACGCTCAAATTCCAACAACTCAAATTTTAAACTGTGTATAAGCATTCGTAAAGAGAACAAATAAGCTGATGTTTGATATTTTGTACACTATCTGTGAAATGCAAAAAAAAAAACTCATCTGAAATAAGCTTTTCAATGGTGAGAAGTAAAAAGAACCAAATAATATTATAAAAGAGAAACCGAAGAAGAACATGAAAAAATAAACGTACATAAATATATATGGGAGGGTGATATTATACAAGTGAACAAATTTCGTAATTGAGATGTAATTCTGAGCGAGAATTCTCAGTGGCATGAGCGTTAGTAATCATGTATAATGCAGTACTGACTGGATGAAACAAAGAATTTTTGTTATTGTTTAACTTAAAATGCTTTTACACTGAGGAAAACAGTTGTAACATTTCTATCAAAAATTCAACAATGCAAAGATATAGGCGGCTATTGTTCAATATTTACAGATATTTACAATTTCTATTCAATACATTTTATTAAATTTTTAGTATCTGTTGAAATACGTTACGTTAGAGATCCAAAAAGTTTAGTAAATTTTTACTGAAGACTTCAATGAATAATATTCAATGTCTATTTGTATCTTTAGATTACGACATAAGCAGCATAAATGTACAATTATTGTTCTCAATGAAGCAATAAAAAATGTATGAAATTGGGAAAGAATTAATTAACATGTGCTGAAATCATTAATTTTGGAAACTTTCTTGCTTTTGCAATAAAATAAAATCAATCTCAAAATAATTCTATAGGCACATCATGTACATTGTTTGAAATGCAACGTACTCTGATTTTTCCAATTTACAATTTAAATAATAAATTCCTGTGTTTCTTAGTGATTAAAAAAGTAATATCACGTTATACGCTGTAAGAAAAAGGCAGAGGTAAAGCTAAAAACGAGACTGCTATAAGACAGAGTTCTGGCGTCGCGTGCCGCAAAACCATTCGTTCGGATGAGTTTCTGAAAATCCAGTCTTGCACGACCCTTCAAGTTCTACCTGTAGGCCACTTCTATATCAATCTCGCAGCTCCCACTCTCCTTTTCTTGTAGGTTATAAAGAATATCTCATAAGCCACGCCATCGTATACGTGGAATATCGTAATCCTTTACATTTTTGTTTCTTCAAAGCACAAGATGCGCGAATCAATTTTTAATGCAAAAAATTACACGTAAATTTAATCCCGTGACGTCGATTTGTCGGGATTTTTTAAAACAACGGCGTGCATGACAAGATCGAATACTTCATCAGATATATTAACAATCGTAATTTCACTTGAACTGCGGTCCGAATAATCGATATCCGACCTGAGCTACGGAAATAGAGACGAGACCGAACGCGAGTTAAATTGAATGAAAATTATTTCTCTGTGCACCATTCCGGCTACCGTACCAGGAGTCAAATTGTATTGTATATATGTATTATAAATGTCAGAAAACATTTCGCTTCTGTTTTCTGTTGTTAGTTTCGCGTCAATACGCTTTAATAATTTAATTTAATTTTGTCTTTCTTTTACACTTGAAAGTAAAGATTCCAGTGATAAATAAATTAGCATTCATTCATTTACCATTATCATTTACTTATCGCGGAGCAAATTAATTTAGCAAAAACAATCCAGCATACCCTGACGGTAAAATCTAAATAAATTCTAATTCAGCTTTGAGTTCTAAATCAATTTTACATTAATTAGTATCTACCAATGTCAACACGATGGAAAGAATAACTAAGCAAAAGTTTGATAGATGTTTAAAGTGCAGTTTCAATGTTTCCGGAAATTATAACTATCAAAAGGTTTTATTTAATACTTGTATAATTGTAATTATTTGTTATTTTTAATTGTGTTTTATTACATATTTTATCTCTAATTCCATTAAAGTTTTAATTACGAATTATTTACGTTTGATTTTGACATAGATTTTTATATATTTTACACGTCAATAAAACAAGGATTCTTGAAAAAGTCAACAGAAATTCATCTAAGGAAGAGCAGGAAAAGTATATGTTTCGCAATCCGAGTTATGCAATGATAATACATTTTGTCATTTTTTGAATTACATTTACTTGTATAGCCCAAATGAACTTGTGAATCATCTGTAGTTATGTACGCATATAGCAAAACAGATAACGAAAAAAATAGACGAATGGAAATAACAAATAGAAAAATTCACAATTTTTCAACGAAATAATTTTCTTTCAGAGATTGCTTATCAAACATCACACGTTCAACATTTTATTCTACATTAAAAATTAGCTTGACAAGCCAATGCTGCAAAGTTTCAAAGCACAAATAATTTTGATGAAATTTTGCAATAACATTTCATAAGCTTAATATTTTACTATGTAAAACGATTTTTTTCAATTTTCCGTAAATGATTTTAAATGGATTGTTAACAATAAATTAATGTGGAAAAAATGATTAACTATTGTAAATTAAAATCAAAGAAGCATAAAGTTACGATATTCCCGTATGATATTCAATGTAGTAATTGTAAAAATATAGAACAAATCAATTGTGTAAAACTTCATGTATGTGAAATTCACGTTCCATGATAGATCGAAAAGTAAAATTATACATAATAGAATGAAGTAAATAATACAATGTGAATTTTATTTTATAATAAACAGTGATGCAGAAAACGTGACATAAAATATAAAATTTTATTGTATAATAAACAGCGAAGCAGAAACCTCGGTGATTCATTTATAAAGATATTTTAATGTTCACTGCATCATTGATAATTGTATAATTTTAATTACTGTATGTTATACACTGGTATAAATCATTGTTAATATTCAATCAACTCAATTTCATACTCTCAGAGCATTTTTGAAACATGAATTGTATTGAAGTATAAATCCTAACAAAAGACTAACGTTTTAGAAAAACTTTGAAGTCTATAAACGCCACTGTAATTTAATATTTATACACACACTTAATGCAATCATTTATTTATGTTTACATAATAATTAACTACTAATTCAATGTATGACTTTTAACCAAAATATAAAATATGTCGACTTTTTTGGTCATCCCTTTAAATACTCTAAAAATATTCACGTTTCTTTAAGCAAAATCCGATTACTATAACCGGAAATGCAGATCAAATATCGTATGACTGGATTTATTATTACGGTTAGTATAAATTCCACTGATCGTAAAGAACCTTACGGTTAAAACATAAAAGAGATACCGGGCTTCGAATCCGATTATGGGAAGTGGATTTAATAGATACCAATTGATGTCTTTCGGTAAGTTCAAGTAAAATGAAATAAAAATAATTTATAATTATTTCACAAATCGTATACGAATAACGATTAGAAAGAACAATCTAGCAAAGATAATTTGTTCTCATTTGTTGTATTATTATTGTCATAAAATGATATTTGAATAAATTCTTATGTTACACTTTTGACATTATACTGGAAATTCTTTAAGTTTCTAGACGAAGCTCCTTACTTGCAGTAATACCTAAGGTAGTCATTTTTATGCATTTTTCTTGTATGTGTTATTTAATTTATGAAAATATGTATAAGTTATTTGTGCATACACACAAGATATATTTGTTTTAAGTCGAAGTTATGCAACATAACATTTTGTCAATCAAAAGATTTTATTTAACAGACAGTAGTTCAATGTTCAGTGCAAATTTTTTTATAATAAAATGAATAGAACGTAGCACGTCGCTTTTTATTTCGGTATAAATTTAAGGGAAATAGCCTCTTAATGCCACACCCTTTCTATCACCCTCTTTATACCACCCGTTTAATATTACCTCCTTAGTACATCGAACATAATACTACACCATTTTTCATACCACTCTTTATTTATCACCTGCTTAATAACTTGTTGGATATTGTAGAATAATGTATAAAAATATAACAGTAAACAGATAGAATAATTTTATTTGCTATATTTTTGGCATTAAAGATCAAATTTAAAAATAATTTTAAAATTTCCAATAACTTTCAAAGAAAACTGGATAATTTCTTACTGTTTTTTGTAAGAAATATTTAATTATATAAAAAGAAATAATATATAAAAAGATATAAAAAGAAATATATAATATAATTTTTTAAAAATCTGTTAGTACTAGGAAAAGTATTTAAAAGTGACGAACTGTTTCCTTTTTGTGTAAATTAATTGTATAATTTGTTATTAACCATTTAGCTTGAAATAAACAACACTGCTGTAATTAATTTCGCTGATTTCTCTTTAAATTAAGTAATAATAATTTGCATTATATTATAGAAATATATGAATATGGTTTTTCTTTGTGTTGATATAAATGAAATATTTTTTATATATGCTAGTAATGTACACGATTAACCTCTTTTTACACACTCCTTGCGCCAAGAATGAAGACGGATATATCAACTTTCTATTCACCAAAACACATCAATCCCTTTAAAACTTTTCAAAAGTAGAAAGCTGAATAAAAAAACACTTCACTTGTAACTAGACAAAAATTAAAATTTAAAATTAATTGAAATACTAATAATGTACTATAATATGTTCTGCTTCGGAACACCAGTGTCGTATTTCTAACACATTTTAACGTTGAAGAAATACAAATTATTATGTTATAAAATTGATATTGCAAATCAATTGAAATAATATCTTTATCAGCATTATATTTAGAACAGAATACACAACATGAAGAATATCAAAACGTAATCTCGCGAGTATAAATTTTAAGATCCTATGATGAAACCTCAGATTAATGTATATTATATATTTGGTAAATTAGAATTGGTTATTTCTATGCGGTTGAATTTCTGGAAGAATCTTTAGAACCAATTTATTTTGCGAAGTATTCATAAGTGGATAGATATCGTATCGAATTTAATTCCCGATTATAACAACGTAGTGCACCGTACGATAGAAATAAAAATGGTGGATATCGTTGTAAAATAATATCAGTACGTATATAAAAATAATAGCGAATTCTCATAATTTAAGTAGAACAAATATAAAACTGACTGTAACATTTGGAGAAGCGAATTTGAATACATTTTATCAATTGACCGCAATGAATATTATGACCAGAGTGATTGTTCGATGCATATTGAAAAATTAACAATACAATTTTGTTTCACAGAAAATAATTATTCAGAATTAAGCAATCGAATTACTGAAAAATTGTTTGAAAGAAAGCCGAAACAAACAAAAGCACAAATAAATTTATATAATAATATTTTATATAATGTTTATATATAATATTTATATGTAATAATTTTATATAATAATTTTGTATAATATTTATATAATAAAAGTGTGTATAATAATACACGTTACAGTTGGGTTAAAGAATGGGGTTATATTGATTATAAAATATGAAGAAAAATCTTAAATGAGTATGAATTTATTTATTCGCTAATACTGTATTAATCAGGAATAAATTATGCAACGAAAGTACAAATAAAAATATTTATTCATATTTATAAACAGCATTTTATAGGCATATAAAAATAAATTATTCAACTGTATGGATATAAAATATTATTTCTTAATTTTCTTAAAATTGTCGAAAGACATTGGAAATTTATATTAACGTTTATTAAATGCATCGTCGAGTTACATTTTTTTTCAATTGAAAACTTTTTTAGTGATCAAATAAATATAATAATGATTTAACAAAATTCATACATAGATATTCCACATAGAGATGTTTCAGTTACTTATTATATCTCCCACTTTATTTTATTTATTGCACTATTAAGTTCAAAATAGTGCATAATAATATGTATGAGCATAAATAACTTATTCAAACATAAAATATTTAAACATTTTTAAAGGAATTACTTACTTTGGTTGAATTATTTGTGGTCTGTTATTGTAAGCCGAACATAAAATCTCCTACATATATATTTATTTCAAAGTGTACATACCCAATGAACTAAATAAAGCAGTGATCAATTTTATTTTACCATTGATTTTTTCACAGAAAATATAACATTAGATTATTTGAGAATAACGAAAATAAAGAGCATAATATGAACAGTTTTAAACTTACTAAATTCAGTTTCACATTCATTATGGAGTAATTTTAAATATTGTCGGTATCATTGGTCAAAGTGTTATTTATTTCAGCTGACCATTTTTCACCCTATGCCATGTTATTGTACATGTTTCACAGACATACATAGACATTCGCCAAAAATATTTATATTATATGTTAAATTGGTATGACTTGCGTAACATACGTATGAATTTTTTAGCATTATAAACTTTCAAGAAGTGGTCTAAAGTACTAAAACTCATTTCATAAACTTATTTCTACCACACCATACGAAATACAACTTTTTTAGAACAATATGTTTCGCGAATACATTGTCTCATATTTTAAAGTTTGTCCGTCATACTTTAGAAACTTAATTAATTAAGAAAATTTCATTAAAAAATGGCACGATTAATTAAATTTCAAAACTTTTTGTTTATTTAAAATTAAAGTTTCATAGTTTAAACTAAAATTCTCAATTTGATTAAAAAATTTCCTTATTTATAGTAAAAATATCTTTTCAATTATTTTTAAGGTTAATTTTTTCCTTTTTTTATTCGCTTTTATAA
>JABFOX010002448.1:0-11421 GCA_022817665.1 Axea sp. ZL-2020 | reverse complement strand
CACTCCTCTACTCCCTCGTTGCTTGGTTATTTTGTATGATGTATTGTATGTTTATTATTGATTATGTATTAATCAACCATACACAAAAATTTTAAAAAAATTTAAAATTTAAATACTTTTTAAATATTAAATTTGATTTAAGCTTTTGTAACTTTTTTTTTTTTTTTTTTTTTTTCCGTAGAATACAATTATGCAATAAAAAATGAATTACTACTCCTAATAATTCCAAAGTTAGCACCAAACCCATTCCTTAATTACAGCGCAGTTAAATAACTGAATTTAAAAAATGTAACACATAACTTTTATTTTTTGTTTGGAAACGCATTTCGTGAAATAATTCATTTAAAGTATTTTTGCCGTTACAACGCTATCTGTCATGAATAGGAAAGTCAGTTTCTGACAAACCTTAAATGACAGTAACTATAAAATTCGAATCTGGCATAAAAAATTAGTGTTTTCATTAATGATTTCTAAATTGCCCTTTATCGAGCAATGAGGAGCAATGAGGCCAGGTCAACTTTCATGAAATTGATAAGATGTCTCGAAAATATTAAACATTTATTCTTCATTATTTTTCCTTGCGAAGAGTACTGTTCGAAATGAAGTGCATGCATGAAATTTTATATAACCACAAAATTAAGTATAAAGAATAAAAATATATAATCACATAATCAAAATATATGTATTAAAATGAAATGTTTAAATATTGTGGCGTACATAATGAAATCTTAAGCGTTACACGTGTGTAAACTTCTTTTGTAATACAAGTCTTACATATTTGACAGAAATATACCATTACGCAATTTAATTAAAATAACATTTTTCAGTGTATTTATATATTACATTTATAAAAAAAAAATAATGCTCAAAACATCCTATTTATTTTAACATTAAAATGCTGTGTAAATATAAATTATAGTCTCTCGTTTGCTGAAACTGAAATATAATATTACGACTGCCAGGTCCATAATAAACGATCACTCCTTTTACAATATTTTCACTTATTTCGTGCATATATTAAATAAAATTATTGATCCAGATCACATGTTTGTCAATTTATTAAATAAATGGCAAACCAGTCAGGTAGTTTTGTATTTGATTAGTGAGCAAATAATATTGTTTTTATACTGTATAAATATATTAAACTGTGCATACAATGCATGCATATTCTTTGAGTTTATATGCCATTTACTTACGCTCAAATTTATCATTATATATATCATGTATTTAAGTACAAGCGCCATTTATCTTGAATTTTGCATAAATATAAGATTAATGAATTCCATGTGCCATACTTTGATCAAAATACTTTACACAGACAAAATGTTAATACATTAATCAACATAAATTGGTTGTTAAAGAAAAATTTCAATTATTTAAATTTAATTAGCAATTAATATTTTATTGATTTATTAAATATACATGGACATAGTATAAAAGATTTAAAAATTAATTTTCTTAAACAACTTCTGGATGATTAAGTTAGATGGAATTTTGTTATTAAAAATTATCAGTTTAAAAAATACAAAAAAAATCTTATAGCATCTTATATGAACACTTAAAGGAAGAAAATGTTCGTATGACATAACCGTTGATTTCGTAATCTTTGAAATGATCTACTCTTGGGCTAGCTATTGAATTTTTCCAAGGTGATATTAACGGACGGAAATTGATCGACAAGCAACACCGTCTTGAGACTCTAGAATTTTCTGTCAACAACTGTTCAGACTCATCATTTTCCCTCTCCATATATTTTTGATTCGAAACATTGAAACAATTGCTCTGAAAATGCTGATACTTTATGCATAGTTCTATGTAACACTACGATCAAAAAATATAAATAATGTTATACTTAAAACATTACTATGATTCATTGTTTTTCGCCCAGTTTGAATAAACTTTCCTAACTTAGGGACAAGTGTGTAAATAGTGAGCTTTGAAATTAAAAATATATTAATCAAAAACTACTTTGAGTTTGAAATATGATTATTTATTCTTTCAATCACTCATAGAAATAATTGATTGAAGCAAGTGAAGTTCACGTGAAAATACTAAAAGTTTATTTAATATTCTGCCAAAACAACTGATAACTTAAAAGTACAGACTTTGATATTTAAATAATGAATTTAATAGGCCACCTGAATCAACTTTTTCTCAATATAACCAAATTATTTATTTTAAAGGAAATACATATATATTGAGTATATAAATGACAGATGTAAATAAAACTGAAAAAGAAGAATGAACAGTAACTATTATCCGAAAGTAGGTATATTTTATTAAATTAAATTGTAATTTATTCAATTATAAATATTATTTATTGAAGAACTCTAACAAAATACTGAGAATCTATTATGAATACATCTGACTTAATAGGTTATGACAAAAGAATTAAAAATTAAATATTTAATACAACATTACATGTTAATGTTTCATTTGTTTATTTAAACCATACTGTTATATCATGTCTTATTATAATTTCAATTTTAATTGTAATTAAAACACCTTTCCTCCATTATAATATATGTACCTGCCAAAGACGGAAACTTAATCCAACATTGCTATTTAATTAAATAGTTTGTTAGTAAAGTATATACTACACCAAGCAAAAATATTATACCAATTCTCATAAAATATTTACTAAAGCTCAAACAAATAAAATTGTAAGGAACTAAATTTCTATTAAACTTTTTAATCTTCCTAATATTACACGTTCTTTAATATAAAAATTATTAATACATTTACAAGTTATTTTTGTCATGTTATACTATTGAACAGCAATATTTTTACTAAGCAATTTTTAATAAACTATTATTATTGAGGGTGGTCCATTAGGAAATGCGTTTGATTATAAATTCTATAAAAAAAAGTAACTGGAATGAAAGTTTATCCAGTTTTATGAAGATGTTTAATTTTATAAAATTTGCATTGCTTCTCGCCTCTAGATTTCAGTGGATATAAAAATAAACAAAATGAGCATAAAAAGTAATGAAGCGGAATACAATAAATTAACAAAAAAAAATTATTTTAAAGCAATGATCAAAGCATAATAAAATATCACTATTATGTAAAAGTGTTTTAACTTATAATAAGTTAATTCAATATATCACAATCCAGATATATTCAATACATCAATAATAATCAAAACTTAACATGTTAAATAAAATAGAATAGGCATAAACATCAGTCACGAATTAAATGCTAATTATGTTATTTAATACACAGGTTTTACAACAAATATGAATTTTAATATACAACATTTATTATTGTTTTTCTCCTTCGTAATTGTACCACTAAATATACCGTACTATTAGACAAAAACAAAATTTATTGCGTCAAAATTATGGATTAACTGTGCACCATGATATAAAACTGTTCTATCCTTAAAAAAATATAACCTTTTGGTTTGGCACCAACTGTACGAATAGCCGTATTAAAACTTTTATTTCATGCACTAATAAAACTAAATAATCATCCAGAAATTACGTGCTCCAAAAGCTATCCTCAAACTATTATTACTACGTCACTTAACTCCTAAAATCAAGTACTGTAGAATATTCAAATATTTTACTTCAGTATTTAATTCTTAATAATATAAATATTGGTGAAGTAAAATAAATGTTTAAACATTGTTTCGCCAATAAAAAATTTGAACCTAATTGGCACTTTAATGATAACAAAACAAAGTTTAATTATTTTTAATTTTTTCACAATTGTAGATATAAGAACAATTTTATAGGGTAATGATTCATTCACTATGAGGTATTGAGACAATGATTTTAAATTTACTTTATCTTAGCAAAATATGTAATAGCTCCACAAATTCACTTATATCTTCCATTATTCACTTAATCACTTATATAAATAATTCCGTAAAAACTAATATATAATAAAAATGATTAAATTATGAATAATGAATAAAAACACCGAAAATTCACTGTGATTTGAATATTAATGCTATTATTTGAATTGTATTGTATGGTACTACAAATATGCAACATTCAAGGTGTCATATAATTAAATATGAATAAATAATTATTAAATTTATTAAAAATAAATAAATGCATGTTTGATTAGATGTTCACCAAGAAGTATGAAGATTAAATGTAAATACGAACGTCATATAAAATGTAGGACACACTAGTACAACGTATATTATAGGATATATCATATTTTAATAAAAATTAATTTCAGTAATATCTTTTATTCAATTTTGTAATAAATGTAAAATAAATATGCGTTTATATTATTTTATATACAACATTTATCTTGTGAAACAATATTATTTGCAATAATTACAACACACATTTCTAAAAATATTCATACTGTATTTATTAATATACAAAAATCATTTTAAAAACGTTCCAATTTATTTTGTAGCTAATATTTAAATAGATTTAACTTAATTTTAAAACAGCAATGTTATATTTAATAAATCAGTTATTCATATATTTCTGATTTTTAACAATTATTTTTTAATAATTGATAGTCTTTGAACAGAAAATACAAAATGTTCTTTTTTGTTCATTCGTTTAAATGTATTTTAATTAAATTTAAATGTTATTTTACTTCTAGAAATAAGTTCAAGGGATGTATTTTTTGTATTAAAACTTCATATCGTTAATTTGTAAAATTTCGTCTCGCTTTGCTCTTATGAAGTTGTTATTATTGAAGTAAATTGTATTACAGGTGTCATTCTCCATGACCAAACTAATAGTACTGATACTGCATACCAAATGTCAGTGCAATTTTACAAATAAGGCATTTCTATACTCCCTCCTTTTATACCATCTCACTTCTACCTTCATGAGGAAGTTCCTTGTGCTGAATGGAATCACAACTTATTTTATTTATAAAAATATCATTTTGACATAATGAAAATTAGAAAAAAAAAAAACGTTTAAAAAGTGTTGATGCCAATCATGAAATGGCAGAAGAAAGAGCATAACTGATCTAATTTATCAAACCACTACGGTGGAAATTCATAAAGAGAACGCTTTTGAAGATGTTAAAGTTAGTTTCTTCATCGCGGTGAATCGTCACGTAACAGAGGATAAATTCTCAATCTGCGAATCAATCCGAATTATCAGTTACCTGATGTGGATTATATTATTTTCTATAGAGAAAAACTGTTAGCTTTATCAGCATAAATAAATCTATTATATTTCATTACTAATTTAAATGAAAAAATATATTGAAAGAAGCATTTTAAATGTTTGAAAGAAGTTAGTCTCTCTTAAGTAATAAAATATAGGGAAATTGAGTACCACCTGTTTTATATTTATGGAGTTTTTAATGGTACTATTTGATATTGTAATAAGATATCGAGTTGAACTGATATAATAAATATGCTCGTTAAAAATTTATTTAATACTCCTTTAAAACAAGACAAGTAATTTGTTTAATAAAGAATCAATGTCCGTTCAGTAGAGAAGCTCTGTTCGAAACACCGGTTGTAATATAATATCAAATTACAGTAAAAAAAGTATCCTGTTTGATTTTATTAAGACAGATTCTCATATCCTATAACACTTAATATAGAGAGGAATTAGATCCAAGTGAAACAGTTCCAGAAAGCGGTGCTGAGCTGAATGGCAAGATATCCTCTTATCAAAACTCGTATTTCGTTTAACACAAACCAGGTGAAGAAGTGCTAAAAAGTTCGGTGACTTGCCACAATTCAAAGTCTCTAAAGATTACAGTTAAATGGCAGTTTAACTATAATATGGCTGCAAAGAACAACAATTGAAGAGATAGAGTTCGTTTAATCTTCGGATGTGTTCAGATATATAAATATTATTTAACAGTGTTTAAACTAATTTTGTATTCTTTTACAATGAGATGATATATGTATCATGAAAAAAATAATAGTATACTATAATTTACAAATAACATTCATTTTTTTGTTTTGTTTTTAATAAATATATGGGATATTTCTACATTTACTTAAAACATCCACTTACTTTATATGAACTCTACTTATACATGTTCTATGGTCAACTTCATGTATGGTTTATATGACAATTTGGAGTACTTTTTCTTCAAAACATAATTATAATTTTATCTCCATTAATAATGCTACACCAAATCTTTTTGAACAAATTTTAACTTCCAAGCTCTGTCATATTTTTATAATCATCGAAAAACAACACACGACTCTTCAAAATTAATTATTTTCAACTCTATCCCATTTGAATGCCTTATCCTTATTTAGATAAATCAATACAAACATGTGTTGTGTACAATGATTACTTCAAAGCTTTTAATCGGATCCGTCATTCTGTACTAATTCGTTTCTACTCAATTGGTCCTCTTTTTACTTCATCAGCCTGAATACGTTATCTCTGGTAAATAATTATTTACTCTTTTCGTTCCTTAAAACCCCCAGAGCCTGACTGATAAAACAGCCAGGTGCAAACCATTTACTCTGCATTATAATTATTATTATTATTATTATTATTATTATTATTATTATTATTATTATTACTTTTTGCAAAACATAGATTTGTGCAGATAACGTAAACATTTTTCACATTGTAAAAAACGGGTTGAATTTCGGGCTTGATATACAAGCAAGTCTCGACAAACACTTCCCCTAATGTTAAATTAAAAAAAATGTCTATGAACATGTCTAAAAACAAAACCTTTCATTTATTTGAAAAAGCACTAAATCATTCATATAAACTATAATTTTGGCGACCTTCAAAGATTTAGCTGATCATTTCACTGCTGATAGCTCTTTCCTTCTCCACATGACTGACACAATAGATAAAATTTTAAAACCCTGGTTTTATTGATAGTAAAAGTGACTTTAAACCTTCTGAAACATATAAATCATCATACACTGCTCTTATCAAACTAATAATTTTATGTGCATTCACAATTCAGTCTTTGTGTGTTAAATACTACAATGGTGAAATTGAATCAGTACTACATAAATCGATCAGAACTCTATACATAATTAATCAACCCAATCTCATTAACTGATTATGAATATGATTTTTATCTACCAACAAGTTTGGTGCCACTAGGCGTTCATCGACGTCAAGTCAAACCGTGTACGATTTGACCTGAAATTTCTTTCAATTAATTGATCAAAGCTTTTCTGTAAAATTTGTTTATTTGCATCTCAACAAAGTAACAAAAAATCTCCACCTTTTAACGCCACTTAACTTTGTTGTCCTAAAAATTTTACGTTGCACTTCTTTGAGATTAAAATAAATATAAAAATTATAAGAAAAAGTACATTATTGATGAACAAATAATTTTTATCAAAAACAAATTATAAAACGTAATTAACAAAAATTAAATAAATCGTGATAGGTATTAACAAATTAAAAGTTTATTTTCAATAGTATTCATGCAGATATTACTCTTTACTTATTTACAAATCTCTACTCATAATAAAAAGCTTAGACTTACAAATAACGCAACAGTTTCATCACAACATTTACAATAACAAATAAATGATTTCTGGAAGGCAAACAAACAAATCTTTAAGTTGATAAGGTAATCCTGTTCATCATGTTTCCACTTCTTGGACTACAACGCACTCTATAAACTAATTATATAATATCTAGCTCAACTGCTTTCTCAACAATGCCCTGTTTAAATTGCTTTTTCAACGGTTTAACTTTTTGCTTTTTTAGCAGAACTTAACTGTTTTCCCTATTCACCATGAACGTACACTTTTTTCCTCAACAAAGAATGGATCCAGGCAACACTCGCCTTTTATAGGCTTTGCTCTCCACAGAACCCATTATAGAATTAATTTATTTAATAATTCATTTTTTTACCAATTGTAAAAAATAATGCTGGCCTGGGGAAAAAGTAATCTATTATTTTTTCGTTAAATGACTATAGTGCCACAATGACATGGCAGCACAAGTCTCATGTTTTTTGATTGGTCGATTCACTTGTAAATTACAGGGCGTTAAAAATGAAGTCAACAAAGAGGAAATATTAAAGATGCAAAATAAAGTTTTGAAATTCACGTAAAAATGACGGATTTATTTTTCCCCGACCTAATATTTATCATTAAACATTATGTTTATATTTTTATCAACAGTCTTATAAATCAACCTTTTATGCGCAGTCTTGTAAATGGATAGAAAATAACGCATGACTTAAAACTCATCAAATATTAATAAAAATGCGTAAGAGAAGTGACAGTAAAAAGGTTTACCAATATAATAGGGATAACAACTAACATGGAACTTTTGGATACATCTAATTCATTAATACAGTTAAAAAAAATTACAAATTGAAATTTCAATAACATTATTCAAATATGGTGTATAATCAAAATAGTTCAAATTAAAATTAACATTTACATTTGAAAATTTATCAAAAGAATTAGCATACACAACAAAAGTATTTAAATTATTTCATCCATTAAAATGAATTTGCATGTTGAAATGCTTAACATTTGAATGATCATTAATAGATGTACTAAAATTAACATATATTCAATAATATTTAATAATAGAAATAATAAAGTGTCAAATATCACGTTTATTATTTATAGTTTCCCATAAATAAAATTTTGAAGATATAACATTCAGAAATATAAAATCTTTGTATTTTGAAGGGTATTGATATTTTAAATAATTGAGCTCTTAAATTCTAAAATATATTATGTCGTTAAGTTACACAAAGATACACAAAGTTTTTTGTTCTCAAGATACTATACAATTTAAAATATAAAAATATTAATATCAAATCATAATATCATAATTTAGCAAAACCTTTGAGCAATAATAAGATTACAATGAGATTATTACCAACAGAATCAGGTAAGAGTTTTTGTAAAAACAAACTCTGTTTATTTTGGAATCTATTTATTGATATATATATATTATTTTTTTATCAAAATGTTTTTTTAATTTAATATTAGTGTTTAATTTATGAATTTAAATAATTATATATTTCATTGTATAATTAATTTGCATTGTTTTAAATACAAACAATGCAGGACAAAACAGTATAAAACTTGATATTCTTCATTTAACATTTATTTATAAACAATTATTTCAAATTTCATTCTCTCCATGTAATTTTGTTGCTTTATTAGCAAAAACAATATTTTATTATAAAATCAAACCTTTACCGTTGCAAAAATTTGAATCTAAAAATCTTGTATCTAGAAAGGAATTGCAAGTATGGAGGAAATTTCAGTTATATTTATAATTATAGCTCACGAGTGAACGAAATTTATGCTTTAAATAAATCAGTGTATCGCTAAATAGGATGTCTTTGTTTATCATCATTTTGTTGATTATTTTCAATGTCAGAACTTTACGAATTGCAACATTTCAAGATTATTCTGATAATTTCACAACCAAGCAAATGAAATTTCAGCAAGAGAATTTACATTACTAAATATAATATGGATTGCCAACATAACCAAATGTATTTTTTTTTTATTGCCTCATTTTATAGTTATCATTTATTTTTAAAAACAATAGTTTATAAGTACTGAATAATTTTCTATAACTCAAAATTAAAAAAAGAATATTTCTGCACTGAGATTAGCTACAGACTATGATTTAATTATTTATCGTTACAAGCATAATTTTGATATAAAATAAAGTAAGAAAAATTATGATGATAGCAACAAAAAATAATGATGATTTAAATATTACATCAGTAATATTATTTTTACAGAAGTAGATTGAAAAATTCAGTAATTAATACATCTTTTCTCAATGACATTTTTACAAACATAAAATTAGTTTAAAAAGGTAAGTTTTGCATTAAAAACAATCACCTTAAACTATATTGTATTTATAAGTATTTCTTTGCAATTTTAAAATACTTCATATACTGTTTACAAAATACTAGTAATAAATGTTTCCTTAATATAAAAAAATAAAAAAAAAATATTTCAAAAAATAGAAATTTAGAACTGTCTTCAATATAATATATTTCAATAAAATATTTCAAACATGCAACATCAATCTTAGTTAATACAAGAGTGTTTTCAGCATGAGGAAAATTTCATATTAATCTTATAGAAAATGTTATAAATTGAAATTTATTGATATTTATTGATATTTATTATTATTTTTTGTTATATATTGTTATTGATGGTTAATCGGTGTTCATTGTTGTTCATTAAAATTGATTGAAATTTGACTTTTGAAACATGATGCTTGTTAAAATAACAGTTCAGTAAAATTAACAACATTCATAATTTCAATGATACAATCACTAAGAAATTTATTAATATCTGGAAAAAAATGTATATAGTTTATAATTTTAGATAATAAGTTATCAAAAATTAAGTATAAATGTTTACAGTAATAAAATTTACCTTATACAGTAGCCAAACAAATTTTAATTTATTTAATTTTTATTTTTCTCTGTACAAATAATAGAATAAATATAATTAAAACAATAAATGAAAATATTATTGATGCAATTGTTACAATGAATTGTTACAAGTTCAATTTCAATCAATAGAAATATTGAACTTGTTTCAATATAATATTTTAAAATATTATTAAACAAAACAATGCCACGCATGCTAGTTTAAAAATTAGGTTTCTACCATGAAGTAATATACTTTAACAATGTTTATTCTATAACATAAAATTGTCAAAATTTATATTAGTTAAAATGTTCAAAGTTTTATTCGCACATAAATTAAATTTTAATAACCCTCTTTTCAAATATATTCTTAAATAAACTCATGTAGATAAGAAAACATTTATTCTTAATATTTTGTAATGAACATATAAAGAAATATAGCTTTATAAAGAAAATACAATTAATACTCATGTTTTAACAATGTAAAAATTATTAGAAATACTTAATTAATTATTGCATATTAATTGCATATTTAATTGCATATAATCATATAAACATATAATATTTGCATTATATCAATTAATAGAAATACTTATGCATAAATACATTTATAAAAATGCAATTAAAATATTATCAAAATAATACGAATAATAATAAAGATAATCATCTCCAAAATAAGTGAACTGGTACACATGTAATACAAAAAATATCTTCACATTATTAAAAAATATAACATTTTTCAATTTGTAAACTTAAATATCTTTGTAATAAATAAATACAGAGATAGATAGACATAAAATATCATATAAAATAATTTTAAAATAAGTGTTCATTCGAATATAAATACGCAACACAAAAGATGACAAACATAATAATAAATCACACTAATGAAGATAAACATACAAATAAACAACAGTTAAGAAGGTAAACATAAAAATAAACAACACTAAAGAAGGTAATCATACAAATAAACAACACAAAATATGACAAACATAATAATAAACAACACTAAAGAAGATAAACATACAAATAAACAACAGTAAAGAAGGTAAACATACAAATAAACAACACAAAAGATGACAAACATAATAATAAACAACACTAAAGAAG
>JABFOX010002447.1:0-11422 GCA_022817665.1 Axea sp. ZL-2020 | reverse complement strand
GTCGTTAATTATTTGATTTAAAAAGAATTAGAGATCTCCTTCTCAGTTTACAGTGCACTGTATATATCTGACAAAGAAAACCTTAAAAGCAAATTACATACGACTAAACAAGTCATAATTGAAAAGGGATATACATTTGATATTTGGATAAAACTTGAATCCAACATGGAAAATTGTATTAATGTGTATATAAATATATCTATAAAACAAAATTAAAAATCGTTATCCCCTTTGTTTTCCTCATAATTTGTATCAACTTTTGACAATTGGACGCTTTTAGTCAGTTGGCTAATAGTCCTAAAATAACACTTTTTTTATCTTAGTGTATTATAGTTCAGTTAAAAATTCTTAAAAGTTTTAAAATTAAAAGGTTAACAGTCGACTGTCAGCCCTAAAGAAGCGAAAGGCATACTTTTCGAAATATCAGTATTTTTAATGTACGCTTAACACACATTTGAATTTTGAAAAGTGACGAAATATGTGTTAGCATAAATTGTATAATAATTATAATATTAATTAAAATATCAATAATAAATATAAATAAAAGTATCATAACAATTTTTTTTACACGTGTTTTTTTTTGAGTAAAAGTAACTGTAGTATTTGAAAACATTTCTCATGTACTTTGCTATGCGTTTTTACATAGAGAAAATAAAGCAATTGAAAATTAAACTTGTTATAATAAAGTGAAAATGTATTTAATAATTATCAAAAAAGTAAAGTCTTAGATGTTACAAGTGCAAGTAATGTGCATAAACAAAAACAAGTGCAACAGATCTTATATATACAAAATAAACAAAATAATACACTCCAAAAAAAGTACTCAGTTTTATCATATCAAATCGTAGTATTTTAGTGTTATCAAAATATAGTTGAATTTTATTAGGCAAATGGCAATTTTTTGGTCATGGGAAAATTAAAAGATAAAATTACTCTGATAACATGAATTGCACCGTTTAAACTGTAAGAAAACGAAACATTTAAATTTAACTATCAATGAGTTTAGTTGACATGACAGTGTGACATAGCACAATAAACTGATAAATCTTACCATCATGTATTGCTCTATAGATACATTAAATTATAACTATAATCACTTTATTATCTCTATGCATTATGATATATTTAAACATTTTAAAAATATTTAAAATTAAAATTATTCAAGTAAAACTCATCGTTTATAAACAGTAAAATATAGCTGATGCTTCTGACTATTAAGAATTTAATTGCAATTATATACATTTTTACTGTTTATGAATATTAAATCCACAATCAAAAAACACTATTTGAATTTTTTGACGATTATTTTTAGTTTTCTTTGGATATCATAAATTTAAAGTCATAGTAATAAAAGTTTATCTCCAATAAAGCTAATGTTTTTTTCGTATAAAACAGTGGCAATTTATAATTTTGGTATCGCACACTTTGGTATCGCAATAGTAATACAATTTTATTTTTAATAAAATGAATCAAAAATTATTGACTAAAAAAATTCTTTCAACTCACTTTTTAATTTAAATATAAAAAAAATTATTTATTTTTATGAAGTTTAATCCTAAGATACCTGTGACGATCAAAAAATTGTTTGTTTATATTACCGCATAAATAAATCCCTGAGCTGAAACTGAGTAATTCAACAGTTCATAGTACTTCAGCAAAAATTATACGTGGATTGAGTCCTAGCCCCTAGATAGGAATCTCGCTACGTCCAACAGTTCCTTTTTTGAACCTAATAAGGTTTAAAACTGATCTTATTAGATTTGTATTTGCTTATTCTCTTAAAATTCTATACAGTATTCTTTGTCATATTATAAATAACTTGAATTAAATATTAACTTTTAATTAAGACGCATTGTTTATTAATTGTGTGCCTGTTGTTCTCCTTAAAAGGAATGCATATTTAAGTTAATCATGTTTGTGAAAATCTTTTATTGAGTTACTCGCAGTGGCACCTGTTTGGATACACTTTATAAGAGCCTACAATGGTACATTGTACAAAATGTTAGTCTTGGTTCTTTATGGGCATTCTTTGGTAAAGGTATTATACTCATAAGTGGATTAAAATCATGTATTTGCCCAATCTGACCTTGTCTAATAATGGCACATGTGGAATAGTATCAGAAAATTCTTAATTTGAAACACTAGATTACAAATATAAATCGAGGCTAACATTTTTAGGCTCTGAATTATAATTTTGTCAAGCACGGATACTTTTTATTAGAGTAAAAGTTTATTTGTCAAAGATGCACTATTTAACTAACATTGAAACGAATAATCAGATAAAAGACTCGGCAGATTTTGAAATTATTCTTCGTGTATTAAGTATTGGTCAACTTGAGAAAATATTTTGTTGAATTAATATAATTTTATTTTAATGAATAATTTTCAGCATGCGTGAATACGAAATATTTTAAATGTGTTGTATAATGTTTATGTTAATTATTATACGTACTTTGTAAAGTATTATATATATTATATTAATATAGGTTCAGTAAAATTTAAAATATTTGTAATAAACAATCTTATTGCTTAGTGTTATATAGATATAATGTAGTATATACAATACTTTATAAACTACGTATAATATTTAACATAATATATAACAATAGTGATATTTTTTTATTATAAAAATTATTATTTTTAAATAATCGCTTTCATTGCGATGAAATTTAACCCTAACCATTTTTCTTGTTTAAGGATCTAATTCAGTGTTCTTACATTGCAGTGCTTTAATTATTGTAATACACCAATTTTGTATAAACAGAATTTAATAAATAAATTAAATGTGCAAAATAAAAAAAAGTTTGTTGAGACATTTTTGTAGTATTTATATAATACATTGTTTAATGAAATAAGAGGATATTACCTGCATAATCAGTGGCATGAAAAATAAGTTGCATGTTTAATTTGAGAGAAAAAGCAGTGCTAGAATAATTACTTAAATTTATAAAAAAATACGTGTGTAATAATAAATTAAAAAAAAAATTTCTTTCACATATATCGAAAAAATTGTATATGAATAAATAATATTCACGTTTTACTGAATTTATAAAATTGATGATGAGAGAAAAAAAGATGAAAGATAAATACATTAAAAATGGTTCAGTACAGTGCGTCGATATGAATAATATTCTACTGCAATATTCACTGGAGTGTTTCACTTGGCTATTTAAATCAATGATCGATTATTTTTATCTGTATGAGTAGAATGAATGTTGAAGGATTATTTGATAAATAATTGTTTTACTGTTAATAAAATATACAAACCAGGACCACAATTTGAAACTTCAGTTGCAAAACACAAAACTGAATAGAAGGTTATGAAAACGAAGAGCGTTTCTCTCAACATCTTGGTGAAAGCTATCTTTAACGATCAAGGACTGAATCACGAGACTTGGCTCCGTGTAGGCCCTAGTCAGGTAATAAACTGAAGAGAATACATTTCATACCGCTTCTTTATTGAAGCTAGCTTTGAAGGAACAGACGACACCAAGGACGTGGTAGGGGAGTTCTAATGATCTTATCTATGTCTTGTTCTTCGAGAGTATCATTATGATGATGCTATTAGCGCATGTAGTTAAATACATTTATTCTTCTTTGTATAAGACAAATACAATTAAATAATTATGAATATTGTGTAAATAATTATATTTAATGCACGTGAAAAAAATAATTTCGACACAAAATTATTAATGCAATATAAAACTACGTTCCGTTTTTTGGAATTATTTTTTTACATTTTGCTTAACAAAAGACAACATTTTTTATATAACTGTCGTACTATATATATAACTATAAGTCAGGTATCGTTCTTACGAAAACAATGTTCCTTTATTAAAAATTGAATTACAGCTCTTATGCAAAATTTTTTCTTATTATAATATTAATGAGAATATATTATATATATATATTTTTTTTTACAAAATATTTTATATAAATTATATAAAATCTGTGAGCTACTCGAATAATATTTATGTCATTATTCATGGCATTTTAATATTTATTATATTATTTTGATATATAATATAATATCATATATTATATATAGCTATGATGATATATTATATATGATATATGATATATATATGATAAAAAATATTTATGAATATAATATTAAAAAAAAATAACAAAACATTTGAAGAGGATGAAGATTACTTATTTTATGCTTGTTTCTGCATGAAAGGGAGTTTCTTTTTATAAATTTTACAAAAATTATCTACTGATATTTCGGGGAAATAATATGAACCTATTACATACATACATATATACATACGTATAATTGCTAATTTTTTTATATTTCATATGAATGTTTTAGTAATATTAAATATCGCCAATGTCTATTATTTTGCATTTATAAATAATTTATACTAACTTGAAGAATATCTAGAAATATTTGCATGTTCGGTTGTTTTACGTAGGATTGCATGGTTATAATAAATAATTATCTCTTATAGCAAAAAATGTGTTAATAGTTAGTACAGAAAAAACAGCTAGATAACAGCTTTATTTTGCATTGATTTACTCTTTCTTTATTAAACATTTAAAAAATGTAAAATTCTGAATATTAACTCATGATATTTAATAACATATATATATTGAAATAATTAATTCAATATTATATTTATTAAAAAATGATAATATAATTTACAAAGATCTAAATAAAAATTATCTAATTAGATACTAATGGAAGAATGAATGTAAAATTCGGGAAAAATTATCATGTAATTTGGCAAATATTATATTTTCAACTAATTTTAATTAGTCATATGAATTTTTTACCAAATTATTTAGCATTTTACAGATAACTTCAGTATTATACTTCTAGTACGTTTTAAGTTAGTAATTTTTATACAGAATTTTTTCTGTCTGTATATAAAATAATTAAATTAATTAAATTTATTAAATTATAAATTAATTTTAACGTATATATTATACTAATAATGCTATAAGTATTCTATAAATATTACGAACATTTAACTAATATTTGTACAAGTTTAATATGATGAATAGGGCTTTATTTAAAATACAATACAATTGAATATAATTTATTTCATGCAGAAAATCAATTATATTTTTTGAATTAAAAACTTACAATATTATAAATTTAATTTAACACAGTTGTAGTACTGAATACTATCATATAAACGTAAAATTGTGATCTATCACAATTTAGTAATAATGTATTATTTTATTTATAATTTGATATGATTTATTGCACTAACTGTTCAATATACACTAAAAATATTATTATTTTGAAGAAAAAAATTAATCTGTAGTAGAAATTTTTCTTTACGATAAAATAACTATATTCGGTTATAAGAATCGGATATAAAACAATGTATTTTACTGAGTATACGATTGTAGCTATTGTATAATACTTTTATAATACTTCTGTATAATAAATAAATTATTCGATTATTCGAAATATTTCATTTTTTAGCACTATTTACATGAAAATATTGTTAAAATTTAAATAAATCGTTACATCACATTTTGTATGTACACAATGTTAGATTTTGTTTATTTCAGATAATATATTTAACTATGTAAATGCACGTTTTCCTTAGATTCACATGAATTGTATTTTTGAAAAATATGTTAATTGCAATAAATGTACTTCAAGAGTAAATTAAATATACGAAAATAATATAAAAATATATAACACATAAATGCAGAAATATAAACTAATAGATTTCTTTATAATTATTATTATTATATATATTGTAAATTATTGTTGTTATTGAGATATCCAGTATAAAAAGAACTGTTTAAGTAGGATACTTAAGTTGTTTAAGTAGGATGTTTAAGTAGGATAGAACTAGTACAAGATAGCGAATTAGATATGTCATAAATGATGAATGAATGGAAGTGGAAAAAGGTTCACGTGAAAAGAAAACTTTAAGAACTTAGGTATATCTTTACAACAACGACATTTTTGAGCTTGAAAAAATACATTTTTTGTAGCCCCTTAAAATATCTAACGCGTTCTTATAATATAAATAGAAACCTAACAGAAAATTTATATTTATATCTAACGTGATCTTAATACATTTAACTAAGAAAGAATGTATCAAGACTTAGAATAGGTCTTTGTTTTTTCAGTTGTTTAATACAGTTAATACATTTACAAATATATTTTAATAATAAGCAATGATAAACCGTTGATTACATATTTTTAAAAATTTGTTTAAATTGAAAAAGTTACACATGTATTACTTTTTTACAGTAATTGGTTAGAAACCAAGGTAATTTTTATACTTCATGACAAAATAATTTTATATAAAGTTAAATAGATAAAAAAAAATAATAATTGAGTTAAATATCGTTATAATCAGCTTTTAATTTTAAATTTAAACTGTTAATAATCCAGAGAATAGAGAAACCAATATATTAACTGTTAGGAATCCCCCCAGGGGGGGAGGAATCCATAACTATGTAATGTTCCATTTATGTTTCATATAATTATTTTCTTTATTCGATCGTATTTTGTTGCAGTTGGTACAAATTATTTTTAATTTAATTTCAAAATAATTTATATTATAATTGCCGTATAATTTTAAATATAACTTTTTTTTCTCTTGGATATACTTCATATTTGTAAAAGTTATTTCGATATAATTTATAGATACCAACATTATATTTTTGTGATAATTTTAGTAAATATTTGGAAAGTTTAATTTTGTTAAACAGTTATACTGCTTCATATGTTCATAAAATAATAAATTTGTTATTAGGAATTTTTAAATTTCTCTTTCTATTTTCCTTTCATTACTTTTTGAATAATAAAAAGCAATATTTTTATTTTCTAACATGTGTAAAATCTTTCTTAACATTTCTACCTTTTTTTTTTCTTCTCCTGAAATCGAAAGATATGTTTTTTAATAAGGTATATGTAAAAAATATTTATTACTAGTAACCCGTCCAATACTACTTTAGTCTAGCTTAATTTGTTAACTTTTGAAAGTGCTGTAATACGTGATATTCATATAATGTGATTTGTATTTACAGTATAAAATATTATATGAGAGACACCTAAATGAAAACTCAAAATGTAATTAAAAATCGAAATTTTACGATATTGTTCTGTAAGTTGGTAGTACTGTTACTTATGGTGTAAAAAATGCTCATCAGGCAACAGAATACTGCAGACAAACGAAATGCAGCCACAGTACCAATTTAAAATGGCTGCTCCGCTTGCGACATGCACCAAGGAAGGACAACATTCTTTCTTGAACACGTTTTCTTTTTCAGAACGTCATACGTTTTCTGAGCAGTGTTAGAGCAATATTCAATAGATATGAAAGCTATTGAAGTCCATGGACAAATGAAGGTACGGTATTGTGATGTATGTATATCATTGCAGCAAGTGTATGAGTGTTCAGATATGTGATTTCTGTGAAAGACACTCTACGACCGGGTCAGGCACATTGCGTTGTGACACCGGAATTTACTGCAGTTTAAGTCATTGTGATGGAAACCTGTGATGGTGGATGAAATAGCCGTAAATCTGAGCATTAGTTATGGCTGAGCATGCACATGGTCGTGCACGAATGACTGCACACTAGATTTATTTTTCAAAGGAATTCATGAATTTCCTCTGGAAGAAATGTGTTGAACATCCTGAAAACTATATCGAAAAATAATATACTTGTGTTCATTCAATAAATTTAGTTCAATAAATTAAATTCGAAAATATTTAAGGTTTTCAAATTATTTTATTTCTTAACTCGATTCGATTTTGTTTTGTTTCACGTGTAGATTTTTCTAATCCTCTTTTCATTTTAAGCTGTCATATAAATTATTATAATTATTGCAAAACAATAACAAAATTTTTATTTTGAATTTCATTTGACATGCATAACAAATAATTCTGGGTAAATATTTTCAATTATCAATTAAATGGTATAAATGATAATACAATAAATCTATATTTTATGAATTTAATTTCCTATTTTTATGTCACAAATTCACTCAAATAACTATAATAACTTAAATAATTAAATAATCAAATTATAAAGGAACGTTTTGGGCAACAAATTTAACGTAATAAATTAATTAATTAAATTTTTAAAATATACTTGTGTAATTCTTTTATTCTTCATTTCTTATGCCTCTGAATATTTTATAGATATTAAATACTGTAATCTAAGGCTATAAAACAATTTTAAGGTTTTGTGCAACAATTTTTTAAGTGAAATGGAAATTTTAGAAATGACATTTTTGTTAGTCAACATGTTGAACATTTGAAATTGCAATTAAATATTTGATAAATATTTTTTAATAATGACGATTTTAATTGGTTACATAATTAATTTCACATCTTTTTACGCTACTTCCTTTTCAGGTTTATACTTTTATCGAATAAAAATGTTTTGATATTTGTATAAACAATATTTGAAGAAACGCAGAAGGGCACGTACCTTGTCTGTTTGTTTTTACTTTTACAAGATAATTTAAATATTCGTATATAATTTTTACTATTTTGTACATCGTAATTAAAATTATTGTTTTTATGATTAAAACTACTTTTCTATATAGACTAACTTCTTGTATGGATTCAGTTGCAAATTAAATAGTTTATTAAAATACTTTTACCGTGTATTCAATATTCCGTTCAGGTTTACAATCATACTCCCTTTTCCATCATGTATTATTTCTGATCAGTTCTGAAAATCTTTTCAAAATAAATTTATCCCTTTATACACATCTCCAGTATTTTTTCTTTTAAATCCTATTTTCTTCGTATTCGAGGAAATACAGTATTATAATAATATAATATACATTTATTCTCTTGTTTCTTTACCGATACATTAGTAGTTTTCTGTTCACACGCCCTTATTACTGTTATTGTTAAGAGTCAGAATATGCGCTTGGCGTATATTCTTTAAGTTTTACTTTACCACAGCTTTTAATTTATTATTGTTGTCATATACTAATTAAATAATTACATTTAGCTTTTGAATTCCCATTGTTACCTTAGCAAATTCTTTGACAACGTTTTTAATTTCACTATTTTTTTTAATTCATACTTTTTTCAGATTATTATCCTTTTCGCAATTTCTTAGTACTTCAAAACGATTTTTAACTTCTTAATATTTTTTACTTTTCACAATCACTTATCGTATCGTATCAGTAGACAGTATTACTCGTTTATCGGTTACTTTAAGTTTTTTTACCGTGAATCCTTGTACCGAGCTGACATCCTGTTTGTTTTTGGTATGCGCTAATTTGAGTCTGAGTTTAGTGGGGGTGATCTGAACTATATTTCGCACCTCTATAAGTTCAAAACTCCTCTAAACGTTGAGGAGGTTTGTATGATGTCTTTTATCTATTAATAATGGTCTATTTCGTTATGATTGAGTATTCTTTCCAGGGATTTCAATGATGCTTTATGGATATTTTTATGTTTGAATTGTTTTGGGAGGTTTTTAAAGAAACACTCCAGTATTATACTTTTGATAACTTTATTTTAGAAATTACGAAATTAATTACTCGTAAACTATTTTTATTAATGACACCATGCAAAATTTCCGTGTCTATTGTGAGACAGAATACTTCTTTTTTTCCAATTTGAGTGTTGAAGTTCCCTATTACTAATTTAACGTTTTACAATGAGAATTTATCAACTACATAGAAATAGTATGTATCTAGTTCCGCCTGGAAATCATCTTTTTCTTTACTTTCTTTACTTTAGTTGTTGATCATTGAAAAATTATATATGTTGAAGTGAAAAAGCGTGAAATTTTTTGATAACAATTTGGGTCGTTACAGTAGTTATGTACCATGCATCTAACGTGGCATAATCTGACAGGAAACGAAAAAGCTGGGACATAACAAGCTTTTTAACTTTTAGCAGCATTTACGAATTGTTACGTAGACAGTAACATTTTAGATTATTTCAATTATTTTTGTTAACATTTTTTTCTTTCTGTGTTTTTTACTTCAAATAACACAGAATCATTAATGGTAAATTTATTAATTATTGTAAATTTCGCTGGGGTTTTTATAACAATTTTCGTAACACATGCACGAAAATCATAGCTCTGTATTATTGTTCACCAAGAGGAAACTAATTGATTCCAGATAGAAGCAATAACGATTAAATGGTTATCCTGTAATGCAATAATACTTAAGGCAGTAAATGAACGTCATTGTCTGTTTAACATGTACTAAAACCTTACTTAAACTATTCAGTAATAAAAAGGTGTAACGTTTTTAGAAAATTCAATATGCGTTATTGATGATTTAGCGTACAGGTTTTTTTTGTAGTGCAATTTACTACTTATCCAGAATTATTAACTTTATGTCCTATGTGTATAATATGCACTTTTTTAAATCATACATAGACTAAAATCCTTACATCTCACATTTAGTATAAATAATGATTGAAATTCTGTTATAAAAATCCGTGGTAGACATTCGTTTCTTTAAAATACAAATTAATTTATTATTCTTAGTGTTTGAAATATTCTAAATTCTGCTAAATACAGACATTTTTGTATAAAAATAAAAATACAGCACAAATATCATCCTCTTTAATCTGAAGAACATTAGACAAATTAGAAGTCTCAGGTTACTAAAATTGATAGTGTAGAAGGCGTATATTTTCTCTATAGATCTCATACAGTATAATAACCAATATCGCTTACCTATCATTGTTATATTAATAGTTTAATGAAATGGTATTACTTCATTAATAAATACACGTTATATATATCAGTAGCATTGCTACCGCCGGCTACGTCCTCGAAGTACTCAGGTCATTTCACCCGGTCTTTATAGACCTTTGTTAAGGTGTTGTCCGTGAAATGGAGTTTTACATTGTATAATAAAAAAAACCAAACTTCTGAAGGAAAGAATTTTTATTCTTCCATTATTGTATTGTACAAATTCATTATAATTTTACCGGAAATAATAATAATTTGGAATTAATTAAATTTAAATACTTTATTTAAAGCATTAATCGTTAAATACACGTCCTTGATGTTTCTAAATAAGTTGGGCAGAAATGTAAGAATTAACTTATTTTTTCACTCTAACGGTGGTTGAGGGGCAACTATGAAATTTTAAATAAGAACCTCTATTTTTTGTTACAAATTCAGTTTCTTGGTAAAAAAGTACGATATATTTCAAGATAGTTATAAATTGAATAATTGTTAGGCTCATAACTAATATTCAGAATATGAAAATGATCTAAATTAACTACTTTTATTGTTGCTAGGAACAGTAGTACTTTTACCCAGAAATAATGATGCAGACGTGGAAATTTTGTATTATGTAAATTAGATAAAAAGTTGAGATAAAAGTATATCTGTAAAAATGAGACAAGTAGGAAAGTTATAGAATGAAAGAACATTTTATTAATAAATCTCATAGATGAAAGTTTTCAATACAAGTTATTAAATGTTGTATGAAAATTTTA
>JABFOX010002446.1:0-11422 GCA_022817665.1 Axea sp. ZL-2020 | reverse complement strand
CGAGTTAACTCAATCGAAGGATTGTTTGTTCTTGTTTTTGAGCTGCGCTAGAAAAAGTACCAGTGACTGATATTGGGCTAAATGTGGAAATGATGAATGGTTCATTAATTGCGATAAATTGTCTCGCTGAGAAATGCGACTGAAAATGTTGCGTGTGAAAAAGTCGATTGAATAAAGTTATTTGCGAAATGATGCATTCTGAATGTTGTAATTGTCATCGTAAATAATGCGTTTGAAGAAATAACTGAAATCATGCGAAATGCGCGAATTGGTATAGAAATTTGCTGTAAAGAAATTTTTTAATTAAATTTCATCCGCTTAAAAAATTATTTATTTTGAACATTTATTGCGATACGAAATCAAACATTTGAGAATAGCAATTGTTTTTCCGTTATTTTTACGCCAGGAAAATTGCAAATGAATTTGACGAGGACACACGTGAACGAACGAAAGTAAAAAGTGTTTGGTGATTAAATAAAAAGGTATAAAATTAAATCGAAACAAATTGTTTAACCGTGTATTAAAATATAATTGCAATTATTATTATTATTCTTATGATTAATACGTATCATCGTAAAGCAAATTAAACAACTTTCGTTGAATGACAACATAATTTCAGCGTTTATTAAATAAGCTTCACTTTTTTAATTTGTTTGGTTTGTAACGAGTGGTAACTTTTGTAAGATGTTAAAATCGGCTTGCGATTTAATTGTATCAGGAAAAAAGAATAAATGGATAAACATTGGTAATTATTTTCAAGGAAAAATCGAGAAAGGAAAACGAAAGAAAAAGTGTAGATCGATTTCAGAACTATTACTTTACATTATTCTTTTAAAACAAAGTTGCAAAATGATTTGTTTTATTCCATACATCTTACATAATTCTTATTATGATGGTAATAGATGAATGAAAAATAAATTGTTTTACTAACATTATTCGATTAATAACGAAATAAAAACATTGCTATAATAAATATATATATAATATTCCATATTTTTCTAGTTATCCTTTGTTAATAAAAAGTTCGTGAATTTTGATCTTTCAAAAAAATGTTGACATTATTTTGGAAATCAGTATTCGAAACTGTTGGAAACTGGAAGAAAATAATTAAAGTTTAAAAAGGCTTAATGTAATTTGAAAAATTGATCGATCGCAAAGTGTACACGCAGAAAGATCGAAATTCGAAATGATGTAAAACGTCTAATTGAAACAACAAATCAAGATTTCAATAAACATTCATAATAAACGTCTGTTTGACATCTAAATAAGTTTCTCTTACGCACAGGAAATTTCACGAACAAACGTCTCAGACTTTCTTGATTCAATTAAATCCCTTTCCTCCGAAAAACACACCAGCATTCCGACTCACAAAAACCATAGAAAAGTTCATTCACAAAGTTCCGCGACCGCTCGATCAATCCCAAATTGTTTATTTTGAACGCTGCATTCCATCCCATCATTCATCATCTTAATCAAATTTTGTTCAATCGTTTTTCCAGAGCCACTGAAATCAGACTCGTTGCGACGCTGTCATTGGCGAGCATTTTCCGATGCAACGTCCAAATTGAAAACTCGAAAAAAAGAAAAGAAAGGAAAGAAAATAATGAAATAATAACAACCTTCCAGACACCGTCAATAGGCTGCCATTAATAATACTAATAACTGCCGGTTGTCGTGAAGTTGTTGAAAGAGAAACGAGAGAAAGCGAGAGAGAGGGAGAAAGAGAAGTAAAATAGGCATCAACAAATACTCGATCGCATTGTTCGACATGACAGTCGAGCATCGGTCCTCATTTCGGAAACACGTCCGCAACAATGAGAACGTTACAATTATTTTGGTCGGGCCTTTCTGTCGGTCAATTTTTACACGGGAGAAACTGACCCTCGTCATGTCATCCGCGGCGTCTCAATACCGAGGGATAAAGTAGCCGAGTTCCCTGAAACCGTCGGATTTTATTATTCCGAGTGTAACCTGAGAACGTTTCCACTTTATTGTAAGCCGGATCTATCGGTTCTATTTTGCTTTTTTTTTGTTTTATTTTGTTTATTCAATGTTTGACCAATGGCATTCGATGAGATCAGATAAACAAAGTAGTCGAAGAATTTAGGTGCTTTGTATGTCCATTTTTTAATGGGATTAAGAAAAGATGACAAGCGACGTTTAAATTGGAGATACTGGAGCGATTCCCGTTGGATCTTGCAGCGGTAAAAACTTGCTGATTTTTCTCAGTAAATCAGGATTTGAAAGCGAAAACCAATTGCGCATCGAAACAGTGCGGTTATCTTGTCCAAAAATAAGTTTTGATTGAAAAGAGCCAAGGGGATATTTCTGTTGGTTTTAATCGCGGTGGTTGCTGTCACTATCACTCTAATTCGAATGTTGCGACTTTCGAAGAAGTCAAAGTGATTTTTAACCATCACGCCGATTTATCTATTAAATGTTGGGAGACATTGAAAAATCACTATAACAACAACAACAATAACAAAAGAAGAAACACTGATTCGACGAAAATAAATGCACTGCAATTTCTCCGCGATATCTTCAATGCTCTTTGGAATTTACATAATTTTTTTTATCCGACTTTTCGACATTTCTGGAACATTTGTGACATTGTTCTACAAAATGTCTGAAATTGTTCGTAAAATACTTGCGAGACAAAATTCTGTTTGGATTCTTTTATTCGTTTCTAAAATAATATTTATGATGTCTGTGAAAATGTTTTATAAAATCTGTAATACAATTTTTCTTCGGCATTTGTGCACTATTTTTCTGACAAACTTTGTCCTTGCTTCCGTAAAATCCTGAACAAATTTATTTGTTTAAAATCTCTGCCCCTTTTCACGTGGAATTTTTTACAAAAATTTGTGCCATTTTTATTTCTTTCTTTCATTTTCATCAATAAATCTTTTGCCATCTTTTGGCAAAGATCAAACTTTTGCTTTAATTTTTCGTAAACAATTTCTAGAATTATGTAAGAAACCTTCACATGGAAAACAAAAATTAATTACACTTTTTCAGAACAAACATCGAATTTGTACCAAAAAAATTGTAGATATAATTACAAAAAGAGTTGGTTTTGCATTAAAAAGGAACGATAAAACAAAGTGAACAATTTGCCAAAAATTCCCTAGAAGTGCCAACGAAACTCATGAACTTTGATAAATTGGAGAAATTCTTAAAAATGTATAAAATAACAACTGTTTCAAACAGGCAACCAACTTCCGTATTGTTTTTTCCGTTTGAAACAGCATTTTAACACTATTAATTCCACTTAGGAAAATTTCTCCCTAAGCAAAATACATTTTCCGTTCTTTTACTGCTTCAATTTTAGCTATTATCATGATTACTTTTATTTTTTTTTTTATCACCATTGTTAATTTTAGCAACATTCTACCCCTTTCCATCGAACATATTTCTCCTTCCATTCTTTTCCTCCTGAAATGTCAATTTACGTCGTTGTTCCAAAACAGAATACTCTTTTCCAGCTAATATCATTCGACACTCTCAATTTCATATCATCCAATTTCAGCACACTTTAATAACAATAAACTGTCTATCTTCACCTGGCGAGCACGCGGTCAATCCCAAATAAAGAATGATCCAAAGAATAAATAAATATCAGCCGTAACCTACACTTTCCGGCTAAAGAGGGCATAGATGACAGCGAGACTTTTTCAGATCGACCGATTTAGTCGACAAAATAGTTGGTGCAGCAAACTCCCGAAGTTACAAGAAGCTACCCCTCCCCCTCCAGTACAACTTGTCAACGGCCACGCATCTGGACAACTTCATAAATTATAATCCTACCCTCCTCCCTCTTTTCCTCTTTTTTTCCAATGTCCAATGTATAGACACTTTCGAACACCCTTCGAAAAACGTCGAGTGTTCGCGCAGATAAATTACAGCGGCTCGTAAGCGTGTCTCACAATGACATTTTTTGGATGCCATGAAATCGAAGAAAGCGTACAGTCACTTTCGTATGACAACCGAAACTGACAATTCCTTCAATTTTGTAACTCATTTTTCCATGCCATTTATGAAATTATTATCGGCACGACAAATCAAACGCTTTGTTACATTCAAGAAAAACAAAATCTGGTCAAGAGTGCAATTTAATACAACCAAAAACACAAATCTGGACAAATAACATTTCGGTTATCACACCATAAGTAGACAATAATAAACAAGCTGTTTACAAATGCAACAATATGGTATAATTTTTTATTTGGATATATGTATAATAATACAAAACCTTCCGTGCTCGATATATTTGATTATTATTATGCTACAAAAAAAGTAATTATAAAATTTATATTTTATACTGAAAATATAATCTTATTATTTATGATCAAATGTATTATAATTTTTGTTGATTTTACTTAATTGGTGAACGCGTTTACTTAAGTATGAGAGTTTCAGCAATTTGTTACTTTTTTTCAATTTATTCTTATAGCTGATGCTTTACGACGATGCATTCTTACTGCGATTTTAAGGGGCTCCTATATCCCTGTCCTGCTTCAAAGTAAAAATCTAGTTAAACTTACAAGTCAAATTTTCTCTAGTTCAGCATACAGCATGGAGAATATTACGCGTATTTGAAGTACCTTTGCAATTGACTTTGTTCACCGCACAAATGAAAAATAAGTAATAATTTCATAAATTAAAAAGTTTACACAACTTTTTAAAGTGTTAATTATGTTTCTATTATAATAATAATTTTAAAAAAGATTTGTATATAAAAATTAGTCTTGAAAATAGTTTGATTTTGAAAACACTGTTTAATAAAAAGTAATTTTAATAAGAACTTTTTCAATACAGTGCTATTATCTAATTATTCGGATAATAGGTCAAAGATCCATGGTGAATAAATTTTTATGTCAGAGAAATACTGAAGGATCAATATTTGCAGCAATCTTCTGTACATAAATTCTGACAAATAGGAGTCGAACATGCCAGAAGTTACGATACGTGTATTGAAATATACGTTTTATACAAGACCGCATTCTTTCACAGATATTTGTATAAGTGCTAATTTTAGAATGTTCAAAAATTATAATGATTAAAAGTCAGATGTTCATACTAGTTCATGTGAACAGATTCGTGTACATTGCGATAATTACTGTTTTGGATTTGATAAGTATTTTAATAAATCAAAATTCTATGTCCCAAACATAGTTTGAATTTCCATTTGCTGAATTTAACTAATAGATTTAAACAAAAACATTAGATTCACCGATTAACTTCGTCTGATTGAATATAACTTCTGTAGAAATTTCACGACAGGAATGAAACTAATCACAAACAGTACGCTGTGACTTGATGTGTAGTTCGTGCATAATTCTGGCTTGATTATCTCCGCATTTTCATGTACATGTGAGTGTCCAAATATCAGTCAGTTTGAGATGTCTGGACTTAAACTAGAAATCAATCAATATGCTTCTAGAGTATTTACATTTAGTGCATCACCAGCAATATTGCTGTGATATATTTTTACTTTTATTCAGTTATTGGTAGTTGCAAAACGTACAGATAGTTTTCTGTAATTCTCTTTATTAAATCTAATCACCAAATTATCTCACATAAATCACATAAGCGTTTGAGTAAATCATAAATTAACACTAAAATACGAAACAAATAAAGGTAATCAATTATGAAGATAAAATTAATTATTAAATACAATTGAATACTAAATTCAATAGTCGATGTAAAAACAATAAATACACAATAAAACTGTAATAAAAACTGATTTAATTAAAGAGAAATTTTATAATAATGTTATGTAAACTAATTCTTGTGGATAAAAAAGGGACTTAACATAAAAAGGATTAAATCGGAAAATTAGTTATAACGAAAAAAATGTATTTAAAAAGTATTCAACTTAATGTTAAAAAATAATTATATACATATTTAGAATAGAATTAAGATGTTTAATTGTTTTTCATATATTTTAACTTGTAATATGTAAAATTCAACAACTATAATAATAACGCATTCGGTAATAAAATATCGAATAATGTATTAATTATGAATTAATTTTAACGACCAATTTTTCTGGCTTATAATATGTGTTTTATATTTGTATAATATTTACTTAGAAAAACTTACATGATCGTCATGATGTTTCAACCAAACTAGTGATCCTTTTCAAATCCTGAGTTTAAAGTTAAATTATTTTTTGAAATTAATCATTCTCACATACTGTGCTAAACAGTTTTAATCATTACTGTCGATTGTTCTGTAGATCAATATATATAATAAACGTTAAGATAAGATATTATCGAATAATTTATTACTTAGGTAATAATAACAACAACAACAACAAGAATAATAACAATAATAATAATTCAATGTGCACTGTGTAATATATATATATATATATATGGCACTACACATGAGTCCCGGACAAAATATACACAGTCATAACATAACATAAACATAATTTCAAATTCGAACTGCATTTTAGCGTAATATTAGATCATTTGGTGTTGTTATTTAATTTAAAATAAATAATTCAATATTTTTTTCTAACAAAAAAGTTTTTGAATTAAATATAAATCATTTCTTTATATAAACAAATGATAATAAAATTTGATTCAATAAATTAAAATATTTGTAAAATCAATTAAAGATAAAATCGCTAAATAAAAATACTATTCAAGATTCAATATCAAATTATCTAAGCTATATAATTAAATTAATTACATAAGTACTGTTTTAATTAACATTAAAATTATAATGAAACATATGTAGTAGAGATATGAAAATTGAAAATATTAATCCCATATAAAATGATTACGAAAAGAAATAACAAAAAAATAGAACATATTAAGATAAAAGAAAATCTTTGTAATAAAATACAAAGATGCTATAACAGAAACAAAAACTTTCTAGATTATGAAATTGCAGTATTTTAAATTCAGAAAGACAATATTTATAGGAAGAAATCAGGAAAATCAGGCGTGGGATACTTTTCGTTTAAATTTAAACTATTAAAACTATTCATTACAAAAATAACGTAACTTTCTATAGTTTCTATATCAGAAATTCAAGCTTCTTCTTCAAGGAAAAAAATATTACTTAAAAATGTTTATGAATGTTTTACGCTTTATTGCAGTTAAAAAGCGTATGTATTTTTCGTTTAACTCCTTACTATATTACGCTTATTTCCGTCACATCAAAATTCATATACATTTTGTATGCAGTATATATTTGTGTATAAAGTAATAATGCTGCTCAAAATGTTTCATATAAAAACGTAAGATTGGCTGCTATGAACGTGTTTCTGTTAAACAGGTATTGATCTATCGATACTCGTGATAAATAATAATAGTGCATGTGGACTATTAGAATCGAAATTATTGTTTTATGAATTATTGTTATTATTTCAACCCATGAAACCATTATAATAAACTGAAAATGTAAGTAATATTAAAATAAATTACATGGATTTAGTTTAATTTTCCAGAGTAATGTTTTTGCGATCTGTCCAACTCTCCTACTCTTTTAATAGTCATGAATAATGAATGTTTAATTAACCCTCATAAATGATTAAAGCATCATCAGAAATATGTAAAATATTTAACTTCATTTTAAGTTCGCTTTACTGAAACGATTCATTTCTTAAATATGCCAATGATTATATTCATTTGTTAATATAAATGTTAAATGTTGGTACAATTTTATAATATTAATAATTCCAATTATCTTCTGAATCTAGACTCAATCACATATGTACCGAAGGTCCATCTTGTGTTCTAATTAATCTAACAATATGCATCTGTTCGAATTTAATTACAATTATTATTTCCAAGTTTCATTTGTTATAAATTGTGATGTCACGAGTGTCATACCTTTGAACCACTGAATGCACTAGATTACTTTTGTGAAGATAATTTATTTAACAAAGTGCCTCCTTTACACATTTCGTAGAAAACTAATCATAATTCGTTCGTAAATAGCTGTTGGCGCTTGAATTTGTGTGATTCGAATACAAATATGTGCTTTCGCGATCACTCTTGAGTCTTAGACAGGAGGGCTGTTTTGGAGCTTGCTTTTTATAAGTGTGAAATTATAGATGGTGGGCGTAAGATTCGCGCGTGACAACGATCCGAAATGATAGCTGGGCTTTGTGAATCCTCATTGGTTCTCCTGCGACAAAATTTCAACGTTTGCAGTTTACTACGGTATCATCTTTACTTTTGGATATAAGACGCGATAGAGAATGCTGTCGTCGCGAAATACCTCTGTCGACGGTTTGAGCCGTTAACGGCGGTTATGTCCCGTTGCCATAAACATAATATAATTCCTAAGAGTTTTTCGGAACATAACAGCTTCTCTCAACCCCCGTTGAAGTAACGGTAAATTATCCGAGTTAAAAAGAAAAGGGTAGCCGCGAGAGTTGCTAAATTGTTCTGTATATATGTGTATATGTGTGCGTATACCTGCTCGCGGAAAGGATCACGGGGTTTCTCATTTTAATTAATTTTAATTTTTCAAAATTTTATAAAGCAATAAGACTGCGTATTGCCCATCCTTTTCCCATGATATCGGCCCAATCATGGATTAGTCCTGGGTTCTTTAAATATCGTTATTGTTTTAAGTGTCATAAGAGAGGATAAAATTACGAAGAATGCATGATTTTGTACTATTTTCCATTTATTTCGAAAATAGGCGACAAGACGGGATTATAGGAACTTTCAATTCGTATTTTTTAAGAATTTGGATGCAAGGGGATAGATTGTAAGTGGTATTTCCTTCACGAACAGGGAGTTCACGATAATACCGTTCAGTAGACGCTAGACTGACTTCCATGGAGACACATTTAACGATATGAAGTGTTTCTTCTATGATCACAGCTGTGTATCCGGCTTTTTTTCATGTACAGTAGAATGAATTCATCGAGTATCAGAGTTACTAAAATGTGTGATCACTAGAGCACATTACGTTCTATATACAATATAATTTTTAACGGTTTTTCGGAATACAACGAAATATTAATCTTAGGCATGAAATATGTACAATCATTAATTTTTGTAAATATACATTAATAATTAAAACTTATTATACTTAGTATAATTAAATGTAATTTTCAATCAGTATATAAAAAATATATAATAATATTTATACAAGTATTACAAACTTGTATTAAAAAATACAAACGGTGAGAACAGTTGTTAACACTCGCGTTACGCTTTTATGACCGGTTTCTTGTGTTTTAACAGAAATTCCTCGCACTGCATAAAGCTGTTGATAACGGCATCTTCGTGCTCTTGAATGTCAAATTATCGGAACTAAGACAAAAATCTTTCAACGACTTTTTTTACTTTCTACATATCGAATAAAAAGTGACCGTTAAAAGTAATGAACCCGCGAACGTTTCAAGATTTCCGAGAATTGTGTGATGTGATTTTTAACCATCGTTTAAATCGTTTAAAACCGATGCTTCACGCACACCATTTTCTCACTATTTTTCACGTATAGGTCCCTAACACGATTAGTACGATTGATTGCATCCTATCTGTCTCAAGAGAAGTTCTCTGTTACAATAAACATGATTTCTTATATCAAATATGATTTGATTACAAACTATCTTGTTTATTTTCCAAAACTTATCTTTGATTCGTAAGTTATCCTTGCATTCACGTTTCTTTAATCAATATGAAATTCTAAGGGAATCTTACAATTTGTTAATTATTGACTTTTAAATAAAATTTGTAAATATTGAAAAGAGACCGCCACGTTTAATAAAACAATTTATTTAAACATTTTGTGTATGATGAATTTTCTAAATGATTCTTTTGTTGTCTGTATTTTTGTATATGATTATGTTTGCATTGTTATACATAATATAATATATTACAAAAAACTAAATACACATCAAATACACTTAAACAAATAAAATGCACTTGTCATAAAATAAAAATAATACACAATATAAAAATAATTCATAATAATACTTTAAGGGAATAAAATTAATCTTTAATTGATAATGAATTCTCTTTAAATGGTCTAAATTTAACAGTAAATTTTCTTATATATTTTTTATCACGAAGAAGTGTATTATTAAAGTTCTGTTACTTTGACAGAATTAATCATTCATTTTAATTAGCAAAACTACATTTCCGATTAAGGATCGAGTTCACTTTTGAGTCATAAAAAATTTTAGCATAAACTCACAAAACTGATCATAACTGTTTTAACTAAAAAATCACTTTCTTTTATTAATTATTCTGATTTGATTAACACACTCTATCAATAGTTTATTCTAATTTTAAAACTTTTTTTTTATATTTTTCAGTATTTAAAATAAGAAAAATTATTATATATATTTTCTGGTTTGAGAATTACATTTATTTTTATGATATTATGAAAAGTGTTTTTTATATATATATATATATAATTCAACTTTGACTTTTTAATATCTTACATAATTGTTACATCAATTACTTTAATAATTTAAAATGAAGAATAAGTGAACAAATTTTCTTCTCAGTTTTACATTTCGTATGGCAAACATTTGTGAATGTGCTCATAAATAATATTTTAAAGAGATTATACGAACTTAAATACTGAATATTAATGCACATGTATATTAATGAGTATTTAATGTTAATTGTGATAACAAAATGTATATAATACAGCAATTTCTACAAGACAGTAATAAGTAAATGCTTTCAATTTTGAAACTTAGTCTCGAGACACAATTGATTTTATTATTTCACTGCATGAGAGGGATTTCAAATCTAACTCAAAGTGAAACAATAATTTTGAAAACTAAGAAATTATTGATAAGAATCTGGATTTGCGCTGGTTCGGAATTGAATTCTTATAATGTAGTAACATATTTTTCAGTGGCTACAAATTATTGATTGTATTCTACAATACTACTGATACGAGACTAAACTGAAGTTGTGAACTTGTAGTTTTTATTTCACAGTTTACCGGGAAGATTTCAAATCGGAACTGTTTTAATATCAAACTAGATTAATTAAATTATAGTGTTTCAGCTGGTTATAAGTTTATACTTAAATTCAATCAAGATAACTTGTGTACAAGTACATTTAGTTATTTATGATTTACTGTATTAAGATGAACTTTATTATTATTATTATTATTAATGTCATACTTTGTTCTATTTTCAATTTTAATTTATTATTTCTTTATTATTAAATAATATTATTGATACAGAAATTGATTTTATCTTTACCATATTTTCAACAGAATTTTGAACACAATTACAACATTACTTCCATCTATATGTTTGTGCAATATTGATTTTTTATTGCAACTTATAATATTAATAGTAACATCACATAACATATAATCACAGTCACATTTAATTCTTTCACTCAGAATGCACGTGTATGAATCTCATGTATAAACAGAACAGTCACATGTTGCTCACTTCTCTTTCCGCTTCTAG